>PVKS010020717.1:0-36352 GCA_004027875.1 Aplodontia rufa
TTGCAAAAACCAAGGAGAAGATTGTTTAATTACCTTGACAAATGAAGTAACTGTCCTAGTACTCACAGTAGTTTCTTGTGCTTTTAATAACGACATTACTGCTTTTTGCAGCTGGAGTTTAGACAGTTTTAAACCCATGGCACCTCTCCTCTCACTTGCACTTACCTTAAAGTAGAGGACTTCTCGAGCCCATCCAGGGACTCTGTCAGAACCCATAATGACTAAAACACAAGTTATAGGAAGAAAAGAGACGAAAACGACGAGAGACACAAAACATCAAAAACATTGCTCTAGAGCCCCTGCTTACAGCAGTCCTCGCTTATAGCGAGCCCCGTCAAAGTGATTTTTTCCCTGCTTATAGCAGTCTGTCCCTGCTTGTAGCAGTATGCAATGATTTTCCTGCTTATAGCAGTAGCTAGGCTGTAAGGATTCCCTGTTCTCAGGCAGTAGCTAGGCTGTAATTTACCGACCTAATGTCGTCCGTCTAGAGCTTCCCGGGTTTCGGCACCATTTGTCGTTGTCGCCTTGACCAGCGAGGCGGCAATAACGATGTGTACACTCTTGTTGCTTGTGGAGATCTCTTCTACTTTATTCAGGAAGTTACACTGCTTATATAGTAAAAGTGAACCAATCCGTAGGCTGTTGCTATGAGGAAGAAAACTCTGCTGCCAGCTCCTATTGGTTGTCCCTAGGTGGTCAGATGTTGCAAGCACAAGAACCAGGAACAGCAAGAGGTTAGCTGACTTGGTTGGGCCAGCTGCCAGCCGCCATCTTAAAGCTGCCTGCATGGCGTAGGCCCCGGGTGCCGCCTGCCACATTCCTCTGTTCTCCTTCTTATTCCACTTTTCAGAGTGAAGACAACAATAAGGACTGGAGGAATAGGAGAGCCATAAATAGTTTTAGTCCCTGAACTGTCACATGTATGAAAGAACCAGTTGACAAGGAACCTTCCTTGCTTAGGGTTGGGAGTGAGGTGGGAACTTCTATTGTGATTGAGCCATTGCATATTTGGGGGTACACTGTTACAGAGCATTAGCCTATCCTTATACTAAATGTGCCCTGTCACCTACTCTGAGCCCCACCTTTCCTCTGCTCCACAGCAATGGTTTCTCAGCTGTTGTACAAATACCATCACCTTTGGAAGCAGGCAAGTCTGGTCCAAATGTTTTGCTTCTTCGTAGATATATGACCTTGAGTAAGTCACTTAACCTCTATAAATCAAGCTTTTTAAATATGTACAAATAAAGTTCTCCCCTTCCTCGTTGTCAATCACCCTATTAATTATGCTAAATCCCTAAACACTACAGTATTTCTGGAAAACCCATCCAACAGATACTTGTCTCCTACCTGGTGACCCTTATTCCCATCAGTTTAGGTAAGACAGAAATTAACATATTGAGAGATGAAAGATAATGTCCTCCAGCCACCATCCAGACCTTAGTCACCTTATTCCTCATGGTCTGGCCACTTGCTTCACGTTAATGAGTTTGATTTTGACAATGCAGATATGGTTCAGCAAAAATATGAATATCAATTTGAGTGACACCAGGGCTTTTGTCTGAAATGACATAGTAGGTAAGTGGTACAGAACTGTGGACAGGAACAGTTTACACTAGTGCCACATGCCGCACTGCATTCTTCCCTGTGTAACTGGTGTGACTTACTGTAACTGAGAAGTCCTGATTAGTTGCTGAAATATCACATATAGGTGCTTACTTACCTGTCTCTCCCGTACCACCTCTCCCATTGCCCAAGAATATCTCTAGTCCAAAGGAGAGTCAGGACCATCTCCAATGGGGAACAAGGAATCTGAAAGCCTGCCCTGGCTTCTAAAGCCATCACTTCTCATGGCTGCATGGGGTGTCCCTGTTGATGATGGGGCCTGCACTGTGCCACAATCATTTATTCCCTAGGCAGTGATATCCTCACTGGTCCAGATACCTACACAAACAAACAGCATGGGCTGGTGGGAAAACACTCAGCCAAGAGTGTCTGGGTCAACACAGAAGTCTGGCCAGAGTTCTAAATTATGCCAGAACCAACTCTCCCTCTCCAAAAGAAGGAAGGAGGAAGATGAGGAGGACAGGAAGAAGGAGGAAGAGAGTTCCTTATATCAAGTCAGTTTCCCTGTCCACCCCCATGACCCCCTATCCAAGTCTCCTTTGGGGTCACTGCCTAGTTAGTATTATAATCACCTACTGGCCTATTGTGCCACCTCTCAGATCCTAATTCATCCTCATCACTTGCTTTACAATAATGGAGCTAGACCTGTGAATATTTCTTCCTTTTTGGGCAGCAGCACAATTTACCTCTTCAGCAGAGGCACTGGAGGGACAATGGATGAGAACAGAGTTTATCTTTCTGGTTCTGGTGTCCTTTGGGGGGACTCATGCTGCATGCTTTTCCTTTCTTTCTTTTTTTAACAGCATCCTGTTCCTGTAACAGGCAGTTTCTGTTCCCCTACCCACCTTGGGTGGGCAATGGCACACTGGCACCTTCCTATTAAGGGCTTTTCCACAAGCTTCAGATGTGATTTCCCAAAGAGGGATGTGGTCCAGGCACCTCCTTTGGAAAGTTTTCTCTGGAACCCTCTAGAGCTGCAGTGGGTTTTGAGTCATAGTACCACCGTGAACTCTCCTACCACCAAGTGAACCAGAGCTGCACCATCGCTAGCGAGGTCTGGATTCCAACTTTATGGGAGGGAGTGTTCTTCCTGGAGAACTCTAGCTCAGCTCTAGGGAGACGGGCTGCTCTGTGTATATGTTGCATTGTCTTTACCTCTTACTAACCAATGCTATGTTACTCCAATCTTCTATTAATAATTTTTTATATTGAAATTTTGCTGTTCAAATTCCTTTGTGGTTTTTGTCTCCTGATTGGACTCTGATGGATATGAAATTGGCTTCAGAAGTAGTCCCAAGAGATAGGCCTGGAAGGACGGAGTTTGATCATTTCGTCACATTCTTGGATTTGCCTGCAGCACCGAGCTCCTTGCCAAGGGAAATGGAGTCATGGTAAAGCAGGGTGCGCAGCAGCATCAGAGTTCATCGGGTTCCACCGGTAGTTGATGCTGATGGAGTCAAACAAAGCCAGAACATTGGGAGCCCAGGTGGCTGCTACACTTGACCATGATGGCAATAATGGTGGCTACAAGGGCTGTGGCATGGGATAGACTTTTGTAGGCTTGTCTACTTCCAGCAGGGAAACAAAAGCTTGGATTCTTCAACTCCCAGTGCAAACCACACTGTGAGAACCAGAAAGTCTTTGTGATGTGCCTGCCAGGACCTCTGTGAGGACACGACTAGAACCTCCACAGATCTTGACAGCTTTGTCTTTTAGGGGTCACCATATTTCCACCTTCCTTAGGTGACTATTACCTTTTCTGGTATCTGAAGTATGGTCAGCTCTTAGCTTGCATTCAGGATTAACCCATGGATTAACCACACATTTAGTATATTAACAAAAACAAGAACTTCAATATAAAAACACAAAAACGTCTGCGTTTTAGAAAGGACCAAGTGTTTGAAACTATATACTGAAGATGCAAGGCTACTCCACCCCAGCATGCTATAAGCATCTTATCTCTCCTGGAATCCCATGTTTCCTTCCTGCATAAGGAAGGAAGAAGTACAAGATCCAACCAGCAGCATCGTGTGAGGTCTAGTCAATTATAAACTCACATCTGTCCATAATCCCTTTCTCTTGACTTTTGGGACAAAGAGAGGGTTTCTTAGCTTTGCCAGTTCCTCCAATCTTATAAGCAATTACTATAGGATTAGAGAGAAAGAGGGCATTTTATTGCAAAAATCCAGGACCTGGAGCTTTTAATTCAGTGCAGGCATATTGAGGAACCAAACTTGCAGAAATCAAGGAGGCATATGAAGAATGGGGAAGAAAAGCCATTGAAGGAGCTGACATTAAGAAGGTGGGTAATTTAACTTCATAGCTGTGTGGCTTGACTGTGATGCATGTGACCTGGGTGTGACACTGAGGAATGAGAACATGGTGAGGTTGCCTGACAGAGATGCTGAATGATTGCAGCAGTGTGGGGCAGAGGCAGCTAGCACAAACATGATCATGCTGGGCCTGCACTTTATCACCTAGACCATCTGCTGGTCCATTTAGAAAGCAGAGGACCATTTGCTAAGTGACAAACTGATGTCATGTTATTCTAATGTTCAACCAAAAGAAGAACACTGCCAAGCAGCAGACAATAACAACAGACTATTTTGTTGCTTTTCATCAAGCAATTTGTGTGATGTTTTCAGTCCCTTAAGTATTATTCTTGCATTATGTTTATACTTTGATAGCATCTGTAGAACAGGAAATGTGTCCCTAAATATTGGATGTCATTTTAAGTAAATTGTTGTTCATTAAACCCATTGTAGACACTGTTTTGCCTGGATTTGTTTTAGCAGCTGTCGGGGATTCTCCATAATTCCTTCCACCTCTCTTGTTCTTAAACCTCTCATGTACATTATCCAAATACCTGACAGTTGATGATACCAGGCTGCATCTCATGATGGTGCCCCTGGCTTGGGTTTTACCTTAGAGTGGGGTCACCTGGAGCCCCAGACATGTGGTCTGAACATCTAAAAACAGAAGCCAGGTACTGAGAAATGCCACAGGCCCCACACGTGCCTTTATCTTCATCTCTGAGAAATGTATGTTTACCCTGCTATAAAGGGTGAATATTACTTCAAGACAGGCTGGCTCTTCCTCAGCGTTCTGGTACCTCCTCTGACCACACACATTTACACACACTGACACACAAATTATAATTCCTTATGGAGGATGCCTTCACTTGATCTCCTCCACAATTTACCATTGTCTTTGCGGCTGGGAAATCTACATGTAGCTTATAGTACCAGATTTGTAAGTGATTTGAGGATGAACTGTTGCGTTGAACCACACGTGCAAGCCTGTCTTCTCAGTAACAAACGCTAATGCTCCCTGAGCTCCTTCGACTGGCCAGGCACCATGTTCAGCTACTGTGGAAGAACATGCCACAAATTCCCGGGGAATCTCTATCAGGAAGGTACCATTCATGTTTCCATTTTACAAATGAAAAAAATAGGGAATAGAGGGATTACTTAGTCCATTTTCTGCTGTTCTAACAGAATGCCATAGACTGGGAAATAAAAAGAGAAGAAATTTATTTCTCATAGTTCTGCAGGCTTTGTATTCAAAAATCAAAGGGCCACATCTGATGAGGGCCTTTTTGCATCATAGCATGGTAGAAGGCCTCATATGGTGAGAGAACATGAGCAGGTGGAGAAGGAGAATGGGAACACACTGCAGAGGCATCACACTTTTATAATGAATGTGCGTCCCCTACAACCTACTCGCTACTTCAGTAGCCCATTCACAAGTGTGAAGCCTCTTAAAGGTCATGCCACCCAAAACCATCACGATAGCAATTTAATTTCAACATGAGTTTTGGAGGGAAATACAAACCATACCAAAGGATTAATTAACATGCCCAGTGTTGCATGGCTAGCAAATGACTGAGCTGGAATTTAAACCGAGGCCTCTGAATCCAGTACCCACGTGCTCACAGATGCTAAGACAGCCTTCCATATGGCTCTTCTAAATTCTAGGATATCCAAACTTCATCAAGCTTTTGATTTCATTTATATAATTTATAGTATTGAGTGATGAGTTATAAAGATTGGAAAAAGCCGAATTCTACTAATGTCACATAGTCAATGTCATAGCTTTAGAAGAAGCAGGACTAGGGAAGATATGAGATCTTAAGTCCTACAAATGCAGTCAGCAGAGCACATGTCTATTTAGGCCGCCTTCCTCCCTCTGCTTCTGTTTACATCAGGAGAAGCTTCTTAAAACAACATAGATGAGAACAAATACAAAAATCTTCCAAGTCAGCCCTAAGTGTGGGTCTGTTTTAGAATCAAGATCTGGCCAAGTGTGGTGGTGCACACCTGTAATTTCAGTAACTCAGGAAGTTGAGACAGGAGGATTAGAAGTTCAAGTCCAGCTTGGGCAACTTAGCAAGACCCTATCTCCAAAAAGAAAAAGAAAAAAAAAAAAAAAAAGAATGAAAGAAACTGACTGGGGATGTAGCCTAGTGACAGAGTGTCCTGGGTTCAATATCCAGTACTGAAAAAAAAAATTAGACAAGATGTGGTCTAGATTGGGCTGCTTGCGAAGAATTCTCAGGAGTAGATTTAATCTAACAGTAGTTGTTTAGTATTTCATTCTCAGTGCTATACATTTAGCCAGGTCAAGGGGTCCATGTGGCCATAACTACTTTACTTACCATGTGGAGCAAAGCAGTCATAAACAGTATGTAAACAAAGGAACATGAAGGCTGGGTTCCAATAAAACTTCATTAATGATACTAAAATTTGAATATCATATAATTTTCAAGTATTCTGAATTATTACTCTTCTTTGCTCTTTTTTCCAACTACTTAAAAGTGTAAAAACCATTCCTTACACAGTGACCATGCAAAACCATGGCAAGCTGAGTAACAGCAACTGATTGGCACAGAGGGGATCCATCCCTGTGCAAAGTCTACTCACCTCTCCCAAGGGTTGTATAACCCACCCTGCAGTACAATGTTTGGCACACGAGGCATGATGGTGGAGGGGTAGTATACTAATCTCCTTTTCTGTGCCACAGTGAAAATCTCATTACAAGAGGGAATATCTTGGATTCAGTAAGCTAGAAAAAGTTCATGGTAGGAAGAAATGCCCTTGCCCCCTGCAATCCTTAGAGTCAATATCTATAACAGTGTGAATCACAGGGCTGTCACCTGTCAGACTTTGCATGAATCGTAGATGATAATAATGAGAATCTTTACAAAAGCTACCTCTGCTCTTTGCTAAGAAATAATCCTCACCCTGACAACAGTAATTAGCAATCAACATTACCTCTTATTTCTTTTTAAAAAATGGTTGTTGAAGCTAATATGAGTTTTAGATTAGTTACCTTTTAATAGAAAACAGAGGTAGACGAGGGTAAGCTATATTTTAATCTTGAGTTTTCACTTACTGCTTTTGAGAATTCCCACCAAAGTTGTCCTGTAGTGGGTGGGGGGCGCGGGGCTTCCTGTTCTCTCCTAGCAAGTGGCAGTGGCAGAGAGATAAGATTCAAAAGTGTGAAACCAAAGCTGGCAACTCTGCTGGTGCCCTCCTTACCAATTTAGGGCATGGAATGGCTGACTTTCAACTGCTAGCCAGGACTGATGTGGCATTGCCTGAGAATTCTCCCTGGCAGCCTGATCCATGGAGCACACTGGAAATGTGGGGAGACAATGCCCCCCAGAAACAGAGCTTGACTGAATAGCAGGGATTGCTGTATAAATACCCCAAAATTGCTCAGCCCTTGGGAGGGTGGACTCTGGAGCAAACATCCTCCCTGGCTCCGAGGGTCATGCTCCCCTTGCCCTGACCAGTACCGGGATTGGTGGCACGTTTTCACTGGCCGTCTCCCCTCCCACCTCCCTTCCCCACTCCCTTGTGCTGCTGCCTTTACCTCCCCCCAAAAAGTCACTTGTACTCAAATCCCTGAATTAGGATCTGCTTCTGGAGGAACCAGTCTAAGACTAACACTAAAACCAGCCTGTGTGATCAAGTGTGGCCAAGGGTGGTGGCTTCCTTGATTCGTTTCATGGCATTTTTACATAGTAGGGGAAGGAGGAACAAATTCCAAACACCGAAAATCTGTTGTGTGCTTTCCAGGGAAAGATGTATGTTCTTCAGGAAAACCACAAGGCTCAACACAATCTGACCTCACTTTCTATTACCCTCCACTTGGATGGCTCCATCCCAGCCACACTGTCCTCCTTGCTATTCCGGAAACACACTTGGTACAGTCCTGCCCCGGCTCCTTTGCTGTTTCAGTTGCTCTGCCTGGACTGATCTTCATCAGCTATCAAATGGCTTCTTCACTCAGCTTTTCCCAAAGGGCTTTGTTCCAAAATCACTGTCTTATTGAGGCTCCCTGACCACCTGTGTAAATTACCACCATCCCACCCTACCCAGACACTCCCCACTGCCCTTCTTTTTCTCCACGGCACCTATTGAGGCCATGTCTCAAGGAACATTTCCGGGCAGCAAGAAAAACTCATATTCAGTTATGTTACAATTGGGGTTTTCTCCCAGTTTTCAATAACTTTACATTAGTTTTGCTTCTGATTTTTATTTTTTTTAACTCAATAGATTTAAAAAGAGAGAAATTACCTTTAAATTGTTCCATGGAATTTTTATAGTAAAGTTTATCAGTAGTAGAACTATTAATTTCATAACCTGTGTATGAGGCCCAGGCACTTACTAATGCAGAGCCTTGAGCAAATTCCTAAGTCTTAGTTTCTGCATCTGTGACATGGGAATGCTAAATACCCATATTACAGAATTTTGTAAAGTTAAATAAGATAAGCTGGTGAGATGTTCTAGCTAGTGGGTGCATAATAAACATTTTTCAAAGATGGCCTCACCCCTTGTAGCCCTGTCGTCTGTTAGAGATTATCATGGGGCTCATCAGAGAACTCAAATATCTTTTCAAATTCTAAAGTCTTGACAAGGACCCTCAGGCATTCTTGTACTCTCTGAAAGATCATCTGCCTCAGGGGCCCATTAGTTCATTTGATCCAATCCACGAGCCAGACCCTGCCCTGCTTCTCTGAGGACAAGGACTCTCATTTCAGCTTCAGCACTTGGAGTGAGCTCTGATACAAATGTTTTTCTGTGCACTCCATATATATGGCATATTCAATAGCATTGCTGTGTATGGTTTTCCTGTCCACTTATTTAACTTAGACATATTGGTGTGCACTAGGAACGAATAGACTTCAGGCATTTTGAAGAAGGAATTGAAAGAGCTTGGTAACTGAATCTGAAGCATGAAGAGAAGGCTGTATCTATTACAGTTCTTTGTAAGCCACAGAAGGTGACAAAAAATGAATATAGAAACAAAAAAAAAAAACACCAATAGTGAAAGAATATGGGTTTCTCAGAGAATGTTAAGTCACGTAAAAATAACAACAGCCATGTCATAGGAACTGAGTGTTTCTTCAGGACTCTGTTAGCAGGATTGAAAGAGAAGATTTGAGATTAATTCAAGTGCCCTCTTCCACTGACCAGGGAGACTGGAGCTTCCTCTACTTCTGCCAGCCAATGTGTCTGGTGCACACTGAGAAGTGTTGTGGCTCTCAATGGTGCAGAAGACTCCAGCAGCTCACAGTCAATTCTGTCTTGCTTTGTGAATTTGCAGAGTGAAATCCACAGTCCAGGATGAATGAATCAAAGAACAATTGATTGAAGGAACAGGAACAAACTCTTGCAGCAAGCAACAGAAGACCTGGATGGCAAGCTTTCTCTGCCTGAGTGTGTTCAGCTAGGGGTTTATGTAACACTTGGGTCACTGTTATTGGTCCAAACTTACACAAATTACGGTTTGAGAAAAGTATCAATCAATGCTATTGATTCAAACTTATGCTAGTAAGGATTTGGAAACATACTAGCATGATGAGCCCAAATTTATGCTAATAAGGGTTTGGAAACCCATTAACGCTATTGGTCAAATGAAAGTCCCAACTTTCATTCAGGTTTGCCTTGCTTCCTGAATGCTCAGTGCGAGGGGAGTGGGGAGTCTGGAGCTGCAGTGCCCTGTGAAGCCGGCTTCTGCATCGGCCATCTGTAAGGTGGCCAGGTGTGGCCACCTAACGTCCACACTCCTTGATTTGCCTGGGCACTAGCTCTCTGTGCTGCAGGTCCGCTGCACCTGCGTGGCGGGCTCCATGCAGATACAGCTGTGCTTGCAGCCCACCTCCAATACACACAGGCTGCCACTCCACGGCTCCTCCCCTCCTTGGCTCAGCTTCACCTCCCCACCTCCTGCTGCTCTGCTGCCCACTCCTCAGCAGGGACTCGTAGGCTGGCTGCACTGCTTGGGTACCAGGGAGCTCCGTCAAGATGATTTCAGTCAGTTTAGTAATTTAATCACTGTAGGTGAGACTCTAATTCTGGGTTTCCAGCCAGAGTAACTAAAACAATGACCATTGTATTAATCAAAGTTGGACACTAAAGAAAAATAAATGTTGCTTGAAGGGTCACATTCTTTCCTAAGCCAGAAATTTCTGAAATTTCCTATTAAGAATTGAAGTTTTGGGGGCTGGAGCAGTGGCTCAGTGGTCACAGCGCTTGCCTGGCATGCACCAGTACATGGGTTTGAACCCGAGCACCATGTACACAGCGAAGTGTCAGAGCAACTAAAGCCACGAAAAAACTAAATAAAATTGATTCTTTCTCTCTCTCACTGTCCCTCTCTCTTAAAAAAAAGAATTGAAGTTTTATTATTTGATATTTCCTATCTCTTAATTTATCTGGTTGTTTTAAGCTGAATTCTCCCAGAATCATGCCCTGAGATGAGGATTCGAATGTAACTATTAGGGATGTGATTCAAGAAGCACCAGGAAGGGAGTGAAGTGAGACAGGGAAGGGACAAGAGTCAAGGCAGTTACCTGGACTCTGATTTCAGCCGCAGAGCTTGCTGAGGATTCCTAATGCAGATGCTTCTCTGGATGCTCCGTATGTACTAGTTTATGAGCAGATTATCACTATGTGCAACAGGGAATCAGCACGCCTAGGGATCTCTGGGAGATAAGAGAATACCCCTCAGGGGTGTCTCACCCAGGAATGAGGAAACTGGAGTGCTTATCCAGCAATTTTCCTCTGTCTGTGATGAGGGCTGATTTTAGGGCTGTCACCTTCTAGCCTGCTCCAGTTGGACTGAACATGCTCCAACCCACACATTTTGTACCGCACAGTAGCAGGAGCTGCTGGAGAAAGCGCCACGTAAGGGTGCAGGGGAAGCCAAGGCATTATGAGTAGGGTGAATTAGCATCCACTATTCCTGATGTCTCCAGCAGTTTGTCTTTTCACAACATTTTCACCTTGCACCACCATAATGCTCCATCAGAGGAGCCCCAGCAAGGGACCACCAGTGCAATGCTCACAAGCAACACTGCAGAGCTATGAAAGAATATATGCCTGGAATTGCTCCCTGACTGCTTCTGGTCAGCTTCAATGTCTTTCATTTGATTGGTTTCTGTGGCTTCTTGTTGGTTTCACTCCTGGATCCAGGGCTTCCTTTCCAAATGGCAGACAGCCATGGTACCCCTCTCTTTTGGAAGATTCAGGATAGATGGAGTGGAAAAGGTTTACAGTTTAAGTTATAAGCATGCAAACAATGCTGGAAATTCCAGCTGAGGCCATGGTGCCTGCTTAGTAAAACACTCAGTTCTCAGGAGAACTGATGCTCATTTTGGTGAGCCAGTGGTGACAAAGGTTTTGCTCTGATTTCATGTTCACAGCCTTTGGAAGGTCCCAGATGGCATCTTGAGTCTGCTCTATGAATCTCAAACCGAGAGTAAGGGTGATGAGGGTAAACTACACTGCATCACGTTTGTGTCTTGACAGATCCATGAGCTCACAATTAATCCACTGATTATCTGCCTCGGGGGCCCCTTAGTTCATTTACTGCACTCCGCCAGCCAGGTTCTGCCCTGCTTCTCTGAACACTGTCAGTTAGATTCTCATTTCAACTATATATATTGATGGGTACTCTAATGCAGGTATTTCCCTATATATTCCATATGTATTGGTTATTATTCAGTCAGATTGCTGTGTATAGTCTTACTGTCCACTTATTTAACTTAGATAAATTAAGGGAATAGTAATAACTGATATACATGGAAGATATCCCATCTCCCTTTCCTTGCCTAGGTTAAGTGATGATCTTTGATATCTAGCCTATACCATTACATGCACAAGAGAAAAAAATAAAGTCAATATCTATATCTTCCATTTATTTACTATTCTAATATAAGAATTTAAAAAGTAGTTGAAGTCATAGCCTGCAACTTAAATGTATACTGTTTTAAAATTCCCTTACAATTTAATCAAATACCTAATTAGGAGCTTCAATATCTTATCTGAGATATGTTTCCCTCCCTAATTACTGCTATTCCTACATGTCCAGGCCCAGACTTCCCACCCCAGGGATATGGCTGTGTTCTCTTCCCTACGTGTGCTGCCTGCATGCTACCTACAGCTTTAAAAAGTCATTCCAGCCTGAGCACCTGCCCCCAAAGTGGCCTGTCCACACCATTCCCCTTCAGTCTAGGCAAACAACACAGACAAAGACATTGAAGGTGTACATCAGAGTTAGATAAAGCCAGTTGAGATTGCACAGGTTTAAATTCCAGCTTTGCTCTTTATTAACTGCATGACCTTAAATCAGTTACTTAAAATGCTGAGTCTGTTTTTTCATCTACAAAATGAGACCAAACTACCCACTTCCTAGCATCATTTACTTCCCATCTCCTAATCCCCAGGCACATTCTAATGCTTTCCCCCTTTGGCATTAAAGCAAAGATCCTACTTATTTTAGTTGTGAATGTAAATAAAAAATTAGCATCATAAAATATGTGTTCTCCCAGTCATTGCTTGAGTGGAGATTTGCGTATCTCATGCTAAAGAGAATCAATTTCCAAAGTAAATGCTGGTCTTCCTACTGATTGTGTCTTGCTTTTACTTCAGAAATTCTAGTAAGTTGGTGGCTTAGGAATTAAAAGTTGTAAAACTTACAAAGAAATTTGTGTGTTGCGTGTGTGTTAGTCAGCTTTCATTTTTGTGACAAAATACCTGAGCTAATCAACTGAAGAGGAGGAAAAGTTTACTTTGGCTTATGATTTAAAAGTTTTCGATCCATGGTCACTTAGTCCTGTTGCTTTGGGCCTGAAGTGGCACAGTGTATCATCATGGGAGCATGTTCACCTTATGGTAGCCAGGAACTGAAGAGAGAGAGAGAGAGAGAGAGCGTAAGAGAGAGAGGAAGGAGGAAGGAAGGGAGGGAAGGAGCTAGGGTCCAAATACCTTCTCAAAGAGTTTGTCCCCAGTGACCTAACTTCCTTCACTAGGCCCCACCTCCTAAAGGTTCCACCTCCTCCCAAAAGCACCCTGGGCTAGGGACGAAGCCTTTAATACATGAATCTTTAAGGAACATTCAAGATCCAAACTACAGTTGTCTCTATACACATACACATACACACACACACATATATTTCCACTGGACAGAGCTAATTAAGACCATAAGAGGTTCAATAACTGCAAGCAATGCTATAAAAACTTGGGCAGACCAGGATGCTCACTTGGAAACCACATACCATCCCAAAGGAGGAAGAGATCTTTTCTTGGCAATTCTTACTTCCTAAGAACCACCAAGCCAAGGGAACGGGAACCACAGTTGTGGGTGGTGACAGTGGTTGTGGATGTAGCTTCTGATGCTGATCCCGAGTTTGTGGAATTGCTGAGGTCATGGGCCCCTCTTAGGTTTTGGGTGTTCCTTGGCAACCCCTAAGTTCTTCAAAGCAGCCATCACTCCATTTGTCACCCCTTTTCATGTTGGCCCAAATCTACAGCCAGATAGAACAGCAACCACTATTCAATGAGGCCTGGCTGGGTACCACCACTATACAGATTCTTACATAAAATTGTGGCTCTCATCATTTTCACCTCATGACCCTCACTGACATTGGCAACATTTTCACAGCACACTTGTATAAATGCACAAGGCCATCTGGCTAGAGGTAACTGGCTCAGAGGCCAAGTCACTCTAGGGGGCAACCTAGAGGGTTAGGGAGACAACATCTCAACTCCTTTTCCCCCTTTTACCATGTACAAATGTGTCATGGTTCTGATAGACTACTTCTTTACTCTCTACAATAATACAGAGGGAAGTGTAAGCCATGTTACCTCTCGAGTTCACATAACTTAGCAAATGATAAATTGAGGATATGAGTCTAGTGTGTCTGATTCCATGCTACATCATCACTGTCACCAACCAGCCTGCTACTATTGCTGCCAATGCTGATTTTTTGGTCTCAGAGTTGTGGATGGTGGTCTTGCTAAAATGGGGGAAGACCTGGGCTCTGACGGCCAAGTTGGCACCTAGGTCAGGTATCCAAGAGAGATGTTCACATGTGCTCTGGAAAGACCAGAAGATCAGACCTGTAGTCTTCTAGACGAGCCTGTCGAGAAAAATACATTGATCATCCGAAGGTGGCAACAGTCCTAAGGGACTCGAGGCCAAGGAAATGGCCAGCAACTTACGAGGCAGCAAGACCAAAGTGAAGGCAGCGTCAAAACAGCTGGTAAAACAATCCCCTGAGCCAGAGAGTCTCCAACTGGAATTCATCAGAATCACCCGGGAGTTTGCTAAAACACACATTGCCCGCACATAAAATTTCCGATTCCGTAGATCTGAGGCAGATCTGATAATTTGTGTTTCTAATAAGTTCCCAGGAGATGCTGATGCCATTGGTCAAGGACCAATTGCCTTAGCCAAAAAGCAAATGCCACTGCTTTTTATGGAGGGCTACAGTTGTGTTAGGGGCAGAAAAAGAAACAAAATAACAGATGTCTCAAATGTTACGATTCTTCATCCCCAGATACTTAACACTAAAAATACAATATAATTGAGTTAAGGGCAGAACTTGCTGGGAGTGACCTCATCTGATGTCCACACCTAAGCAACACTTGCTGTCAGCTGTCAACTGGCATCCCGATTTCCCAGCATCCTGTCACCTTAACAATCTCCTAGCTAAGGTGAACTGGGGGGAAAAGTGGATCAGCAAACATTACAAGCCACTGGTGAGTTTAACCTTTGATGTTCTTGCCAACAATCCAGTCCTATTTTGTTTAACCTAAAGCATTGAAATGTGGTTGTAACTGGCCACAAAAAAGTGAAGGTTCCCCCACCTACAATTTCCCCCAGTCAGTTGAAAAGAGAATGCCAGATTTGAAATCTTTTTATATGAATTCTGGAATTATTTATGCAATGACATAATTACAGTGAGATGATCCTGAATCTTTTAAGGGCTACTGTCCCTTAGCCACTATTTCTTTCTTTCTTGTCCCTCAAGGATAGCTAACAGAATTAACTGGGCGCCAACTGGTGCCTCTTCAAGCTATTTCAATCCCATCTGACTTCATCCCCTCTTGGAGAGCTCGTCGAGCAATCCGTGTCTGAATTTGAGTGAGTCTCTCTTCACTTATCCTCCTTCAGGGAGAAATTGAATTTCTCCCGGAGCAGGTTTGTTGATTGTTTAGAAGGATACAGGTAAGGCACAGGTGATTGTGCGTTTATCCCTGAACTTTAAAGAAGCCATATATTTCAAAAGAAAATATATCTTTTAATCCCTCTGCAGCTATTCTTCCTTTTAGTAAATAACTGGCATTTAAAAGAAACCATTATTGAACATGCCTCCTGAGCCCTTTTGTACTTGTTACAAAGAACTTTTCAGAGGACAGGTCCCATTGTGAGTATTTAAGGAAAAGTCATATTTAGTCAAAATAGACAATTATTTTTCCATCTTCTTAAGTTTTGTTCACCAGAAGCAAACCCAACATAATACCAAAATGCAATGTAATGGCCTGTCGTCCATCAGACTCCGAGCACTCCCTTCAAAATCCATGTTTGAGAGAAGGTGGTCCAGAGAGCATCCTGGAGAGACCATCTGGTGGCACCTGCCAATGTCACATGACAGTGCAGAAGGCAGCAGGTGATGAAGTTTGAAGCATCCCACCTCCATCATAACCAGTTAATTGCCACAAAGGGGAAAATTACATCAGTAACAAAAATGATAAAAAAAATAAGTAAATAAATAAAAGGAAAATCTGAGTAATACAAAAAGAAATATATAGGACCTACATCAAGAAAACATTAAAGTATGCCAAGAACTATAAATAAGATTTTAGTATGCAGATTAATTTAAATACTTCTAAATGATAAGACTGAATAGAATACAAATGCCAGTTCTTTCCTCCTTAATATACATATGTACACAATTCTAGTTTAATAAGTAGCAATGAGATTGAGAGTGTGGCGGTTTCCAGAAGAAAGGGAATTTGATAAAACTACACCAAAAACCCATTCAGAGAAACAGCTGAGAAAATGTAAAAGTGGGGAACTGACTGATCCAGTACTACATTAGTTCCTAAAATCCCACTCACCAAAAACCCCGGGCTAATGCAAGACATGACAGAAAGATGGGTCTATACAGATTGCTCTACACCAAGGCCAATATACATAGCTTTTCAACAATGACTTTGTGAGAATAAGCTAATTTTAAAAATATTAAATTCTATCTTCACATTATACCATACCCCAGAATCAATTTCACCTATCATATCATCAAAAAGAAAATATGTGTGTGTACTTGATAAGGTGGGGACTCTAAATGAAAAAGATAAAAATAAGAGTGTGATGTCAATGTGTATATAATTTTTTACTATACACAAATCTTAAAATTGTACAGTTCAAAAGTCATTCCTCACTTTCATGTCATGATACCTAAAATTCCAATCTTTAATTTAGAATGAGTCATCAAGAATAAGCGTGCAGGACTCTCTTGTCAAAACACAAATCCTTCAGAAGTTAGAGTAGCACCACATGGTAGCATCAGTTATAAAAATCTTGAAGCATTTCTGTTCTAATTTGCCAATAGTAACTGCCCTGAGACCCGCTCCAATGTGCCCACATCAATTCCTGCCCAACATTCCTCCTTACCACCCAGGATCCAGCAACTAAAGGGTAATACCTGGCACAGAAAGGGCCATCGGGATGTGGAGACTCCTCCGTGTCCATTCTGCTTTGTCACTACCTGTACCAAGTCAACTGCTGTATCTTTGGAGTACTGCCCCAAATTGAGCTGTGATCAAGGTTCCATTGATGTAGGAGCTGCCATATTAGGAAGAAAATAGGGTCCTGCAAGCAGAAGCAAAGGCAGACACATTTGAATGGGTGCAGAGAAAGGCCAGGTCTTAGCCAACAGACTACCAGCAGTGACTCCGGCATCAAGGGCAACCAGGTGGTTCCTGATTTGTAGGGAAAGCCCCATGCTGCTTTGCTTTACAAAGCTTGAGGGCTGACAGTTGATATTTCTTTTTAGTTGAAGTTGGAGGGGAAAATTTCAATACAAAATAATAGATTTTGAAAAGTTGGATTTTTAAGTCAAAGCTTTTTTTTTCAAACTTTCTTGGTGCTAAAAGAAAAAGATTCTAATAATGACATTTTGTGCCAAGAATCATTAGACCAAAGTATCTGCCTGAAGCAAAATTTTATGGCCAAGTTATGAACCTGCAAACAGAACCTTAACCATTGTGATAGGAGCTGACTGTGGTAATAAAAAATGAATTTGTTAAATAAAATATGTTTATAATTCACTGGGCTCGGAATCAGGTAGGTGGAAAGAAGCCTCCAGTGAGTCGTTATGATTTTGCAAAATAGTCAAAAGAGCAGTTCACTCTGCAGGCAGGTAGAGGAGTGCGTGCCCTGTTGTCATTATTACAGTGTGCGATTTCATTTATTCATGGGGTGCCAGGGATGTGTGGCCCTTTTGAGCTGCTAAAGCACAGTGGACGAAAGCAAGAAAATGAAATCCTGGCCTTAAAGAGACTGCAATTGAAATGTGTGAGCCAGTCCAGCTTGGCTGATGACAAGAAACACTAGAAGAACATTAATGCTGTGAGCTTTTGCCGATCCTGGTGGGTTCAAGCAATGAGTTTGAAGGAGGGGAAGAAATGGAGGATATAGATTCATTTGGAAGTTATTCAAGGTAATATGAAAGAAAACAAGCCTAGCCAGGAAGTACGAATCTCACTGGGGCATAAAGACAAGAACCAAACAGAGGAAGAAGCGAGGCTTAATGTTGCAGAGCACAAAATGAACAAGTGCATTTACTATAGGAAAAAAAAAATCTCGGCTAATATAGAAGAAGACCTAGGTCTAGCTTTCCCCGCAGATTAATGGCCTATGTGATCATCAACAAAGAGAACAAGGATCAAACTAGGAGGGGTTGGGGGAGGCAGAGAAAACCATATCAAAACCTAGGAAGCTTAAATTTCCAAACACTGTAGATATTTCTAGTTCCAGCATGTTTACACATGGGTAAACAGCACGTAGAGATACACAGGGGCTGGAGTGGTGGCTCAGCAGTTACAGTGCTTGCCTGGCATGCACGAGGATGCGGGTTCAAACCCCAGCACCACGTGCACAATGAAATGTCAGAGCAACAAAAGCCACATGAAAAACTAAATAAAATTGATTCTCTCTCTCTCTCTCACTGTCCCTTTCTCTATTAAAAAAAAAAACAAAAAAGAGGTAGACACAGAGAAAAAGAAACAGGGTTATAGAGTGACTTGTGTCCCCCCAAATTCATATGTTAAAGCCTTAACTCCTAGTACCTCAGAATGTGGCTGTATTTGGAGATAGAGCCTTTAAAGAGATGATTATGTTAAAATAAGGGTGGCTCCTCATTCAATCTGACGGGTGTCCCTTTAGTAAGAGGAGATTTGTTCATACAGTCACCAGGGACGCATGTTCATGGAGGGAAGACCATACAGAGAGAGGGGTCATCTACAAGCCAAGAAGAGAGGTCTGGAGAGAAACCAGCCCTGCAACACCTAGATCTCTGAAGGACAGGCGGGAGAAGGGGAGGAAGAAATAAGCTCCTATTAGTAATTTAGAATGACATAGAAACAGATTTATGTGACCTTAGAAATCTTTATAAAGAGAAGAAAACTGAAGGTCAAATTGCTATGCAAAGACCTAATCGATTGTGGCACTACCATTAGAACTCGGGTCCCCTGACAGTGAAGCCCGAGCTCTTTCACATCACTCACACTCATGGTCTGCACCCCAGTATGGCCTCAGCAGGGCACAGCTCACAACTGCCTCCACTCTGCGTCTCCGCCCATTCTCCTGCCGTGAATACAGCAGTATCACCTTGAAACTCTCATAAACTCAATGGCTATCCTCTGTCCTGAAGTTCAAGTTCAAACTCCCCCAGATTTATTCCTTTGCCTGGAAGTCATTATTTCAGGCCCCGAAGTAGGGCCAGACTCGCTCTTCCATCCAGACCTCTTGGTGTTGTCCTAGGATCTGGAACACTCCCCGCCCTGCCTCACCCCTCACTCTTTGGATGGTAAGTGTCTTCTCACTGTTCAGTCCTTTGGATGTCCTTTAGGGATCATTCCTGCCAAGAGAACAGCTCTGAATGAGCAACCTGCTTTCTGCCTTTGCCTCAGTGAGTTACTGGTCATACACTGCAGCTGAGACAATGATAGGTGATAAGCTAGCCAAGGGCAAAAACTAGGTTTTCTCATGCTTAATAAATACCAATTGAGGGAATTATGTATTATGTATGTTTTGGAAAGGTTACATTTGCACTGCCTCGAATTTCAGCAGACATTGTAAATCGGACTGGCCCCTTGCACCCATGTAGATGAATGAATGAATAAAAAAGTAAGTTAGCAACATGCACTGTCTGCAGTGGGGACGCTGCAACAGTGCGAATATTGTAGTGCTTTACTCTTCACCCATCCTCACCAACACTGTGAAGCCATGGGCCATAGGATGGGGAGGGTCCCTAAGGGTGAGCCAGGAATTGGGCCTGCTGTAGAAGGGATTGAAAACTCCCAGCGAAAGGGAGAGAAGACAAGTTTAGCTTCTGCAATATGTACTCCCAGGACTGGTCTAGACGCCGGCCATGTCAGGGTGTGCAAACGACATCCCCAGAGAGCAACAGCAGATGAGCCCTTTTGTGGGAAAGAGTTCAGATCCACCCAAAGCCCTGGGCACAGAAAGATTAGGTGACCTGATGAAGATCATGAAAGTAGTGAGGTAGGAGGGTGGCTATTATGGTTTGGATGTGAGGTGTTCCTCAAAAGTTCATATGCGAAACAATGCAGGAGGGCTTAGGTTATAAGATCCTTAACCCAATCAGTGAATCAACCCTCTGTTAGGGATAAGTGGTTAACTGTAGCGGGGAAGGTCATTGGGGGTGCCTTTAGGGTATATATTTTGTATCTGATGAGTGGAACTCTCTCTCTGCTTCCTGATCTCCATGTGAGCTGCTTTCCTCTGCCACACACTCTTCCGCCATGATGTTCAGCCTCACCTGAAGCCCTGAGGAATGGAGCCAGCCACCTATGGACTGAAACCCCTGAAAGCAAGAACCCCAGAATAAACTTTTTCCTCCTAGGAATGTTCTTGTTGGGTTTTTTAAACACAGCAGTGAAAAAGTTGACTAAAGTGTTGGCACTGGGATTCGAACCTAGGACACGTGGCTGCAGGCGCCACGCTGCTAACCTCTGTGGTGCGCTGTGGGATGGACTTCAGAATTCTCGCTGCTGGTGAGAAACGGTAGTTGAGACTAGGCTCAGCTTCCCAGCCAGAGCTGCTGAGTCCTTGCGCTGTCTTCTTGCACACTAGGCCTGTTGGAGGGGTCAAGCAGGGCCTTTCAGAAGGAAAGGTTTTCCTCCCTGCAGGTCTGGATTCCTACCAGTGGAATGTCACCAGTCAAAATAGGCAGGTGGCAAATTTAAGCAATTAGTGAAAATCAGGACTCACAGTCTTGAGAATAATTAATGTTGTCTTCTAATCTCTTTCCTCTGGGGGAAACTTTGCATATTGCTTAAAAGAAATGTCATCTGCGGCTCACTATTTCCAGAACCTGACTGTGAGAGAGATCTGCAACAGCAGCATTTAAGGGGACTTCTCCTCAACCACCAGCCAAGTTTGCACATTTCCCTGCAGACGTGACACCACATAGGCCACTGTCATGGTAGAGCTGCTAGGAATGGTGAGATGTATGATTGCAAGGTGACAGGAAGTTTCCTGTCCTCTGTCACCCAGTCGTTTCTACATTGCCTGCAGACCCCTAAAGGACAGTGACTGGAGACAAACAGAAGGACACAGCACAAACACCTTGAGGAAATATGAAGAGCTTCATGGAGATGATGCCACATGACATACAGTGTGGGGTGGGAAGAATATTCATGGGGGGCGACAGAGGTTGTAGGAAGAGGAAACAGCAAGAGCAAAGGAACAGAAGCAAAGTGCAGCAAATACACCAGGCAGAGGCGACTGGCTGCAGGTTGGCATTTCGTTTTTGATGCTGGGATTGAATCTGGGACCTCATACATGTTAAACATGTGCTGTAGCTCTGAGCTACACACCAAGCCCCTGGTGTTGGATTTTCTAAGGAAAGAGTAGCAGAAAAATTGCAAAGAGAACCTGGAACTATTTTATGTTAAACGGTTAGGCCAAGCAAATCTATGGTTTTAATTAGAGGATCCTGGAAAATGTTTGAAGAGAGACTAAATGGGGTGTCATTGTCTTAAAACTGGAAAGCATCAGGGCTGGGGAGGTGGCTCAGCAGTGGAGCACTTGCCTGGCATGCACGAGGACCCAGGTTTGAACCCCAGTACTACATACACAACTAAGTGTCGGAAAAACAAACAGACAAAAGAGGATGAAAAAAATAAATAAAACTGACACACGCACTCTCTGTCTCTTTCTCTCTCTCTCTTTAAAAAGCAAACAAACCTGGAAAGCATCTAACAGTGGTCTAGGTCTCTGACTATACAGTTAAGGGAGCAGAGAAGAAAGAGGACTTGGACAAGGTCGCCCAGAGCTGGAGGCCAAGTCCCTTCCTCACAGCCCAGTGCTCTCCATATCCATCACCTCCTCTTTGCCAGCCCTTCCCTCATGTCTGACTGCATCACATCCAAGTTGCATTTGCATGGTGACTATCTGTTTGTTTTGTATTTAAATCACATCCCACCCCACCACCACTCATGAATGGGGCTTGCCCGCATGGTGAGGGAGCAGCAAGAAACCTGGCATACATTGAGAGCTTAGCACGTCCCAGGTCCCGAGCTAAACACCTTGAGTATAATCTCTCATTTAATCCTCAAGACTTTCCTAGAGTATTAATATAATTAGTAATTTATTATATTATTATCTACATATTAATTGATCAAACACTTTGCCAAATATCTCACAACCAAAAAAGATGAAGCTAGTAGTCTCCTTTGTTTTATTTTGTTTTGTTTTTTTCCCCTCAAATCAAGTTCTTTCCATCATGCCAAACACATGTCCTACCTAGGTATGTGGTGATGCCCAGGGTCCCTTGAAACTCATGAAATCAAAACAGGTAGACATAACTACATTTCCCACAGATGGGACACCAGCCAACCCTGTGTCTGACCACAGTGGCCATGGCAGAGTGCTGACCTACGCCTGGCTGGCTCCCGCTTCCTCGGGATGTCCCATAGAGTACTGCCCTGGCCGCAGCCTTACTCTGATCAGGGCGAGTAAAGCTCCTGTCCTTTTGCCAGATGCAGTCCATCTCCTTCACTTCTGGACAGAGAGAAATCTCATCATACGTGCATTTTAGCTTGAAAATAAACTGTGTGCTGGGTCAAATGAGAACTCTGAAGGAGGGAGGAAGGGAAGGCGAGACAGAGACAGAACGAGGTTTCCTTCCTCCATTCTACTCAGTGATCTGTCCTAATGTGGGACTGAGAGGGAAGGTGGAAACTGCCATCCTTCAGGCTGTCTCCATCCTGGGTTGCCTTTCGTAGTGACAGTGCCTCACCACACGGAGGTACTTTCAGCACTTAAAACTCTCTTCTTCATGCAGCATAACCTCTCACTTCAAGCCAACTTCAACTGTCGCTGAACAGAAGAAAGGAGTAGGCTGTTTCAGTGCCGGAAAGAACACTGGTTGTTTTCCATTTCTCCAATGTGATGCTTTCCTAAGCAATTTTCAAGAGTAACTTGTGCTATATGACACGTTTTCTTTGCATTCTGCCTTTAACTTAACTTCCATTATGATATAATTCCACTCTATGTTCAAATCATCATGAAAAACATCCTCCTGCTTCTCATCTTTCCATATAGCCTATTGCTTTTTGCTCCCCAAATCCAATGCTACAAGGTGTGCATGGTGGTTGCTAAGTGGGGTAACGAAAGGGCAGGCCAAGGTTCAGGGTGTATGGGTTTCTTCAGGGTATGATGGGATCCCAGTCCAGCACCAGTTTTCATTAACTCTACTCACATTTTTTGAGACCTACTATAAGCTATATTGCATGTTAGAAACTAGATACAGAACTGTGACTTGGTAAGTTTTTTTTAAGTTTTTTTTTTAAGAGAGAAGGACAGTGAAAGAGAAAGAGACAGAGAGGATCAATTTTTATTGCATTTTTCACATGGCTTTCATTGCTCTGACACTTATTTGTGTATGTGGGTGTTGGGGTTTGAACCCGTGTACTTGCATATGCCAGGTAAGCGCTGTAACAGCCAAGCCACCACTCCAGCCCTGGTAAGTTTTATTGTACAAGAAAATACAGAGTATTTGTTTTCTTTGTCTCATATAAGTAGTGCCACAGGCTGCATTATCATTGTCATCATGAGGTTCTTGTTGTGCAATTAAATGCCACCTAATCTTAGGTACATTAAAATTTGCAAAAGTCCTAATCTCCAATGTGATGGTATCTGGAGGTGGGGATTTTGGAAGGTAATTTGGATTAGATGAGATCATGAGTGTGGTACCCCATGATGGAATTAGTGCCTTTATAAGAGAAAGAGATCAGATCTCAATCCCCAACCCCTGAAAATGGAAAGACTATATGAGAACACAGGGTGGCAGTGACCATCTGCAAGCTTGGAAGGGCCCCTCACCTTGATCTTGGAGCTCTTGGCCTCCAGAATTGTGAGCAATAAATATCTGTTGTTTTAAGTTCTATGGTATTTTGTTGTAGCAGTTAAAATTGTGAGGGTCCAATAAAGATTGGATCTTAGGCTATGGATACTGAGAATTCTAAGGGTTACAAGCAGAACTTGAGAGTTAAAAAAAAATAGATTCACTTTTTCACAAAATGGCACTCTGGGAAGAACCATATGGATGTCCCTCCCTGGGGCTGTCAGTTTCCAGAGAGAGGGGGTGAGGTATGGGCTTACCCCACCAATCTCCAATCAGAAAAAATTCTTTTTCTGATTTCTGCTCAGAACCTCTCCTGTCCTCTCCAGCTTCTTTTTGGACCGGATGTGAGTGGTCAGCTAAGATTCGTAAGGGAGTTCTTGTGCACTTTCTGCACAAGTCCTCCTTGAGTGGGTTATCATCTTACTTTGGAAAGTTGAAGTGAACTTTTGCTTTGCCTTTTTTATATACACACTAGTCTTGCAAAAATGGTGGGGTGCAGGTGGTAGGCACCTATATTCCCAAATGGGAGGCTGGGGCAGGAGGGCCACTTGAACTGAAGAGTTCAAGGCCAGCCTGGACGGCAAAATGAGACCCTAGCTCAAAAAAAAAAAAAAAATTATAGGGAGAGAGATTTCATCACCAGCTTCCTCTGATGGTGACTTATGGCAGGTACAATAATAGTGTATAAACAAAACCAAGAAATTGATGCTACTGACATAATACAATTTGCAATTTACCAGATTATACATTAGGTCTTCATTTTAGCATTTTGCTTTTCTGAAATATTTAAGGACCACGTAGCTTGGCTAGGGACCCCCTGACCTCACTTTGAGCCTGACAGAAGGTTCCTCCAAGGGATGTGGTGCAGAGGCCACAGAGACAGCATGAAGCACTCAGGCACTGAGAACAGACACATGAAAGACAGTGAGTCTGCATAGGGGCAGAGTGGGCAGGGCATGGAAGCAGCCTCCACTTCAGGGAGGGCATGACAAAGGAATTCGGAGATACAGACAGCCATGGAGAATGTGCCTGCTCCCCAGCCCCAACCCCCAGCTCAATAAGGTATGTCTGCATCTGCTCCAGGGGCATGAACACAACAACACCTGACAGAGGATGGGCATAAATAAACCTCCATGGGGATTTTCTAATAAACCTTGGGAAAGGAGTTGGTATAACCAACATAATAATAATGCCTCAGGATGACTAAATTAAAATACGCAAATTGCCCCTGAGATCCCGACTCTTCTCTCTGATGTCAGATATCTAAATTTTGGTCTTCCCTCCAACTTCCCTACTTCCTCCTTTTCCAATACCCCATGCATGAAATTGGAGGAAACTGACCAGTCCTACAAAAAAGATGCATATTTGCTGGCAGTTTGGTACCTTCAATGAAAATAGTTGGATCTCCACTCTATTATCCTGCAGAAGCTACCACTTGTTAAGCCTCACACTCCCAACCAGGGCTTTTGATGAGCATTTTGATTCATTATTCTTAAATGTGATCAGATATTAAAGTCCTTTGATATTGGAAGAAAGACTAATGCAAAAGACAGAGCCCAAAACAATCGGGACAACCTTGTGACAGAGAAGGAATGTTCATGAAAGCTGTAATCATTATCTTTGGATAATAAGAGAAGAGTGCATATCCATGAAATAAAACAGGATACTCAAAACTCTGAGAATAAGAAAGAGTTTTGAAATCTACAGGTAGAGAGAAATACAAAGTTGAGGGAAAAAACAGCAAGACAAGATAAGAAAACTAATCCATTCCTCTTGCCCAAAAAATTCACCAGTGGTTTCCACCTTACTAATACATTAGCCTAACTCTAGCATGCACAAAGTCCTCCGTGATCTGGTACCATTCAGCTATCCAAACTCTGGTGACTTTGCTCTCCCTTGCTTCACTCTGGCCCCACTCCAGATGCTCCAGTAGGTGTGCTCCCACCTCAAGGCACTCACTCTGACTGATTCCTCTGTCTTGAATATTATTCTCATAGCCAGGAAGGAGGAGGAAGTACTTGGGAATCTAGCAGTGTGCATGGAAACCATCAGGGAGGGTTGCCCCCGCCCCAGGCTGATGCCTCAGCTTCAGAATACGATCACTTGGGCATGAACTCACCTCTTGGGACCAGGGAATGTTGAAAATCTCATCTGAGAATGCAAGATAAGCTGTGATCAAGAGAACAAAACATCTGACCAAAAATAAGCTTAAATCAAACTCTCAGTAAATAGCCAATGGTACCCATTCTCCTATTTTGCCATCTTATTCTTTAAACTTTCAGCTATAGAAATGATTAGTCATAGAACTCTCCAAGTCAAAAAACATCAACAGCTTGTCTTTACCAAAGTAACTGTATAAATCCCTCTTTCTGGCAGGGGGTGTCCTCCGTCCTCCATAACACACTCTCAACCTCCCTTTCTTCTCTCCGACAGCTCTGTGGCATTGCACTTGTCTGTTCCTGCTTTTTGAGCATCCTCCCACACCTTTCTTCTTCTATCTTCATTCCTTGGCCAATCTGTTTCTTCCATCTGGAATGTGTCCACATCTACCACGATCCTATATTCATTGTCAGGCTCTTCTCAACAGGCATGAGTCTGTCCCTGACCTTACCAACAAGATGTGACTTCTCCCTCTTTTGAATTTCATTTGAACATCCCTTTTAGAATTCGCCTGACCACACTTTACATGTTAGC
The DNA here is from genome assembly GCA_004027875.1 of Aplodontia rufa. Classification (NCBI taxonomy): domain Eukaryota; kingdom Metazoa; phylum Chordata; class Mammalia; order Rodentia; family Aplodontiidae; genus Aplodontia; species Aplodontia rufa. The sequence continues at coordinate 26,273 of PVKS010020717.1, forward strand.
TATGTTTGTCATATCTAAGACCTCCCTGTAGACTGAGGGTTCTTCAAAGAAATTAAGGGGAAGTTTGGATCATTTTTACAAACTTAGAATGATACTACACAATGTACTATCCATAGAAGTCAATTCAAGATTCTTGGAAAGAGGTTCTGTTTTCTGAGCTGTTTGAAAGACAATATCCAATTGTACCTTTTCTTCTTGACTGTTTGGAAGCTATTCACTGTGAATGTAAAGTGAATACCGTACTGGAAATAGCAAAGTGAAAAGTCAGAATACTTTCCTTAAACATTCAGATTTTCATATTCTTTTATAGAAGTGAAAAATCCTAATGATTCTGGACATTCCCTCATAGCAACCATGAGAAATGGCAAATTCACTTCTGTCCTCTGTGGATGGGGCATGCTGCCACCATCGTCCACACTCCTCTGAGGCTGCCTCTTCTATTTACGTCACCCACTGAGCCCTCCAGGTGTTTGAATTTGCAAGCCCTGGTCTAAATCATGTTTGGCCTTTGTCATTTCAAAAGAATCCAGTATTTGATGTTGCTCAGAACAAAAACCCTGCACTTAAAAGTCTTGCAAGTCATTTTTTTTCAAAAACACAATCCTCTGAACACTAACACTGAGCATCCTGAATGATTTCCTGATGTACTTCTTTTTTTCTGAAAAGGTGTCTCCAAGAAGCTTTAGAAATTGTAAATCAGCAGCACACAAAGGCAGCATGAAAGTCACTTCAATGAATATAAAAATAAAACAAAATTGTAACATGTGAAAATGTCAAACCCTCATTAAAATACTAGAAATGTCATTGAATAAAAGAGGTTTGGAGATTCACATGGTTAAATTGAGATACTGAGGAACCATATGCACAGATTTTTAACACAAAGTCAAGAGACATAACTGAACTGGGAACTGTAAGGAAAATGATTTTGCCATATGTACCCCCCAAATATAGTAAATAAACAATGAGCAGAGATACGTTTTTATTCTTTGCATACAACAGCAGGTCCCCAGAGCTGTGCTACAAGTCAACACTGTGGATTGTATTGAGAAAAAGAACTCTCTTTATTAAGCATCAGGAACAGAATCCTCCACAAATGTCTTCTCTAATAGAAATCACCTTCACTGCTAATTTGAAATTTGGAGCAGTAGCCTTTTATTAAACTATTTACAAACAGCATTTTATATGTGAGAATATATCATCATAAATCAAGTATAGACTATTACATTAGTCTCAAATAGACTCAGTTAGAGAACCTCAATAGAGATTTTTAAATGCCCTTCCCTCCAATTGTACCCATAATTCCTTGCAATGCAACTTAATTTGGATATTGAGTCTTTCATAAAAGTTCTATCTTGACTAACTCAAATAACACTGTTATGAAATTTAAATGAAAAACAAACCATCACAAGGGAAAAAGTTAATAGGGATAGTCAAGGGAGTCCAGACACATCTTCAAGTGAAAATAGAAAATATATGGAAAGTCAATAAAGAAGTGAGACAGAAAAGCAAGTTCCCATGTTTAAGCTGCATAACAAGTGAATTTTCACTAATGGTGACCTCCTGGCTTGAATAAAGAGGGCAAAGCTATGGAAAAAAATACTTAACTGCCACACAGGAGAGTGACAGGGAGGCATTTGAAACCAAATTATAATTGGATTTTTACAATTAACTTTGAGTGCCTATTTCTATCCAGTTAGTATAACGTAACGGATAAGACTTAACAGGACTTAGAGTTGAATTTTCTGGTGATACAGGGGAAGTTACTCTTTCTCTCTGTATTTCCCTGTCTGTAAATTAAAAATAACAGCATCTACATGATATCGCTATTGTGAGGCTAGAAGAGCTAACGCGTGTGATGTGGTACACACCCTGCTTCACATTAGCCTAAGGCAGATGGATACATTGAAAGGTCTAAATAGACATCAAGCTTGGCGAGAAGCACACTCAATCTGTTAACTTACTCCATCGAGATAAGGCACTCACATCGAATCAAGTCATAAAACAAAACTTTAGCATTCTGAAGCAAGGAAATAAAAAAGGTTCTTAAAAAAACTAAATGAATGACTTTATACCTTAACTAAACTGACCTAAAACTGAGTGTATGTTAAGAAGGACATTAGGGGCCAGACAGGGGGCTTTATACAATTATTTTGGTAAAGACAAGTCATTGACACTTTTTGACTTGGAGAGTTCCATGACTAGTCATTTCTATAGATGAAAGTTAAAAGAACAAGATGGCAAATTAGGAGAGAGAGGTCCAGTGGCTATTTACTGAGAGTTTGATTTAAGCTTATTTTTGGTCAGATGTTTTGTTCTCTTCATAGCAGCTTATCTTTGCATTCTCAGGTGAGACATTCAAATGTTTTCCAAACTAAAGTAGAATTGTTAAATTAGATTAGGTTCCCTGGAAGAGAAATGAAATGGAGAAAGAGGTAAATAATTTTAAGTCAAGTGAGTATTTTTGAGGGGGGTACAGGAGTTCTTAACCACTGAGTTACATCCTCAGCTCCTTTTTATTTTTTATTTTGAGAAAGTGTCTCACTAAGTTGCTCAGGACCTCACTAAGTTGCCTAGGCTGGCTTTGAACTTGTGATCCTCCTACCTCAGCCCCCTGAGCGACAGTAATGCCTTTTTTTAACGACAAACTGCTAGCTCTGTTGTTTTCACTTTCTATGTCCCTAAGTGTTCCTCTTGGCTTGAACATTCTGGCTTTTCCATGTGGTGTTTGTGTAGTCATGTTACTCAACCATGTTTACCTTTGTCATCTTGGGTGGCAGTGGCTGACAGGTACCAGGAGAGCATCAGGATCAGCTTGAGGACCAAAAGTAGGTTCCAGAAACCTTTCAACAGGCTTTTATCTATAGATGAAGACATCAGGCCAGGCTTGTGAGCAGGGTTCAATGGTTCTGATCAGAGGCAAGAGGACTAGCCAAATCTAACACATGCACTTTGGCCAACTATGTCCAAAGTGAAGCCAAGAGACAAAAACCAAAACGGAAGCAAAACACATGTCAAAATTTCACGCAATCAGTCAAGAATCAAATATCCAGAACAGAGCTGGCATGAATTAACAGTTCAATAAATGAATAAATGAGTGAGCACAAATAAATGAATGAAAGAAAGGGTCACGGATGAGCAACAGGACAGGTACAAGGTAGGGTAGTGGGGAAGTGGGGACCTCAACAATCAAGGTCATCTCAGCCTCTACCTGAGTGCTGTAAGGGGCTTCCTGGATATTAGAGTGGGTAATCTAGTGCAGCCAGCTACAGAAATGCCAACACAAGTGCCAAAAGCAGCTTGCTACTTCAAAAAGGAGGAATGAGTGAAATAAATGAACCGCCCCTTATGACCTACAGCCCCTCTTAAACTAAACAGCTGCTGTCTGACGCCTCTCCTTCTTTCAGGTGTCCTTTACTCACAGGTCTCTAAGCAGACCTGGGTAACTCCACTTCCCACACTTCCAGCTCAGTCTCATAGGAATTGCACCACCTCGTTTGCTGTTCTCCAGGGTCAGAATTCTCTGGCGTCCCCTGTTACTGCATTCCTGGCCTTGCTTAGGACAAAGGAGAGAGAGAAAGGAAAGGACATAGAAGGGTAGTGGATTTTTACAGATTGAAGTTGAGCTTTGTTGAGAGGAAAGAACGGAGGTGCTGTGCAAAAGGAATAATGCTGTTCCTCCATGTCCATCTGTGAGTGTTCCTCTGCAAGTTTTGCCATAAAATGGGGGTAGTGGACTGCTCATGCTCCAAGATCTCCCCTTAGCACTGAGCTACTCCTTTCTCCCACTGCTGGGAGATTTGGGGATGCAAAGGTGTAACTCCTTCCTCTCAATTCATGACACCTGTGAACACAATTCCAGCTCCAAGTGGCACCATTGCATATAGGCTGAGGCTCAACTGCAATGGTATTCCATTTGAGCTTCTTCCTCTACCAAGCCTATCTGAAGCAATCCTATGGCTCTCTGTCTCAGAGACTAGCTCAATCTAAGATAAGGTGCATCATGTAAGGGGATGCATATCACATGATTTACCTTTAAGAGCAAAAAATATACCAGCTGCTATGATTTGGATAAGTGTCCCTCAAAGGCCAGTGTGCTAAACAATTGGTGGTCAGCCTGTGGTAGTGCTGGGAGATCATGGAAACTTTCCGAGTTGGAGACTAGTAGGAAGAAGTTAAGTCAACTGGGGCCATGCTTTTGAAGGGGACCAACCGCCTGCCCCTCTCCTCTTGCTGTTTCTCAACTGCCATGAGGTGATAAACTTCCTCTACCACACACTCCTTGCTGTGATGTGCCACCTCCACATAGGCCCAGAGGCAACCAGGTCAAGTGACCAAGAATGAAATCATGAGCCAAAATAAACCCTTCTTCCTTTTAAGTTGATTATCTCAGGTATTTTCTCACCGTGACAGAAAGCTGACTAGATGCTTCATTTACTAGCCATTGACCGGCTGGAGAAAACATGAGGTGACAGCTCCCCTAAAGGGCTGCGTCTCAGCAGCAATCTTGGCCTTTGAAAAAATGGAGTTGTTCCCTTACTCAGGGGCAAGAATAGACAACAAGAGGCAGCTATCAAAACCAAGTAAATTTGCTACCTAGAAATATGTTATGATTTCTCATTTTGCTATGTAATTGAGATGTTCTCTCATTAAATATAGAATAATAACATATTCTTATGGAATCCAAACAATTTCATAAACATTATACCTACCCTCAAAAACTCAGCATGAGTAGTTTATGTAAAGCTGGGATTTAATAACTATCTTGGGATTTGGTAAAACTGGGTGGTGTTATTTGGATGATTGTGTTCAGGAATAATTGTTTCATTCATATTTAATACCAGGGAAGCTTTAGGAGTTAAATAATTTACATTGAATTAAGTTAAATAATCTAGCCAACATACTAATAAATGATAAACTACATTCTGACTGGTGGGGAAGAAACATTACTACCACCACCCCCAAGAATAGCTGCTTTCTCTACATAACCAACCAGGCATGCTACAGATAAATTTGCAAGTTGGCCAATATAGTTGCAAAAGATGAACTGAGTATACAAGATAGATTCTGAATCCCCCAGAGTCTGAGCTGACCAGTGCAGACTTGGTGGTGAATACTAAAAACTTATTATGCAAACAATTTAAAGTTAACCCTCAAATTTATGAAATCAATGCAAGTTATGCTGCTTGAGAAATTAACCGTGCTGTTCATTACAAAGCTGCTAATTATTGTTAAGGAAAAGTGTGCCATTAAAGCAATATACTTAACATAGAAATATTAGATTGGCTTTTGTCAAAATATTGAGCATCTATAAAGATAAAAGACATAATCAAGAATAAGAGCAGTGAGATGTCTGTGAAATTCAGAAATACAGATATGCAAAATCACCTTGTATTTGCCAGAGCCATTTTAAATAGGAAACACAATAAGATCACACAAAAGCTGAAGAATGAATAAAAAAATGCTAGGTATTTAACATGTTTTCAATAAACAAGTCATTTGCAAGTTGATATGAGCCTTGCATTATGCACAAATGGAAATATGCTAATTGTCATTACTTTATAAGCTAGTGTTTGCAATCTTTGTATTTCTTCTTGAAGGTTGTTTTCTCCTAGAAAAACAGTCCAGGGCACGAGTTCCCCAGCATCGGTAACCAAGACCCGTAGCAGAGTGCTCTCCCTTCTGTTTCATTCTATTATTTTCCAAAAGTGTTGAAATATGAATAAGATAACCAAACATAATATTTACTAATCATTATTTTTGCTAAAGGGATAATAATTTGAGCAAGGTTTTAAGGCATAAAAACACTTTACATCTTTCTAATCTATCTAATAGCAGAAATCACTGGATTTTCTAACCCCAATTTTTTCTTGATGGCAGAACAAAACTTTTCAAATTTCTTTGCATTAAAAAGGTCTTCCCAGACATCGTCATAGTCTAGACTTCAGGCCACCTCCCCGCCACCACCATTTTTTCCCTTTAAACGGTCGCTTGGTTTTTCCTTTTCTTTACCTATCTCTCTGCCATTTATGCACAGAATGACTATAATCATCCTTCAAAATGTCTGGCCCCAAACCCCTGCTATTTCACTTTTCAGCATATCTGCATCTGTTTGCAGCACACATTTTCCTCATTTCATGGAGTGCACACATTTATCAGAAGTTAGGTATGACAGATACCTTGCCACAGGGGAGCGAAACGGAGGATGTTTCTGAAAATTACACATGAAAAATTGGAAAAGCATTTAATATTATTTACTCAGAAATGCATTCCAATAAATGTTGGTAATGTTACAAACTATAAAGTTTGTACGGCAGAGTACAGAACCAAGAACTGCTAAAATTACCAGTATCATGTGGGCAGAAAGGAAAAAATTCATCTTGCAAGAATGCAAAAAGAAAACAAAATCCATCAATAATTGGTTTGAACAGCTCTTTCTCCACAGTTTTTCATTCACGTATCTTGGCATCTTTTCTAGAAAACCTAAGAAGTGAAGAGCTTGCCATTCCATAATTGCAAGTAGTACAGTCCTAGAACGATGTCTATGTTCAAATGCAACCTCCAAGGCTCACTAGCTCTGTGACTTTGGGCAAGTCTATCAGGCCATTCCATTCAGGCATTCATTCTCAAGGAACCCATCACAACCTGGCATTGGTTTGCTTCCTTTCACTAAAATGTAAACTCCTTGAGGTCAAAAATCGTGTCATTTTGGTTCCCAGCTCTATTCCAAGCACCTATAATATACACTATAGGCACTAAAATATTTGATGAATAAATGAAGATACTGATCCTCAGTATCTTCATCTATGAATGAGAGTAATATCAGGACCTGCCTCAGATGCCCAGGCAAGATGGCTGGTGAGATGGCTGTACAGAACAAAGCACACTGTCTGGCTGTCTCTCCACAGATGCAGAGCATTCTCTTTCGTATCTTTCTCCCCACTGCAGTTCCACTTAGCCTCAGAACCTGTTTATAACAGTGATCCTCAACCACACCAGATCCTTCACATAACAGATATTTTTAAATGTCCTGCACTATCCTAAAGTGGAATTTACAGATATATAATCCGTCTATCTGTATAAAGAAGAAAATGTTCTACAGTACTGTATGATTTAAAGCAGCATGGGTTTCCACCTGTAAACATTCAGGTTTGGCTATACAAATTTCCACAATACCTCACAGGAAGATTAAAAGGCCAAGTGTAAAGAGGTTTTAAAATAAAAACTAAACAAAGTGAAAAAAAGAAAAGGATATCAGAACCAGAAAACTACGTTAGAATAAACTTAGATCCAGTGTTCGCTCAGGAACATGGCAGCAGGGAAATCTGACCAGCAGGAGAGTTGGTGAATTTTCTCATACTGCCTGGAACATCTACAAAACAACCTGTTCTCCAACCCAACACCACAAAATCCAACTGTGCATTCGCTGGCTCACAAAATGTCAGTGATACAAGGAGACATGATCACTTGGTTTACCTCTATGTTTTATCAGCAAGGAAATGCAGCCCAGTCAGGGCAAGTCAGAAGCCCCAGGCTCCTATTCCCCAGACTGCCTCTTAGCAATACGGTGCCTGATGAATCCTTTTGGACCAGGACACTGTGCTTTATCTGCACATGATTATTGAAGTGAAGCTTCGTGTGTTTGTGTTTTTATACAGTGTTGTCCTTATTATCTAAAAAATATGAACTGATGAAGCACACTAAATATTAAAAAATGCTTGAGAATATGTAAACCACTAATTAGTAAAGACATTTCAATAATCTTAGCAGAATTAGCCATATAGGGAAATTCCATTAAACAAAAAGCAGAGCACTTCTGCTAAGAGAAGAATCTACCTCTAGATAGATCTTTGTAACTAACATACAAATAAATACCTGTGGAAATATATTTTCTCCTCCTATAAATTTTTCTTTTCCCACAACTTCCCATAACCCTTTTAATGCTATAACAGAAATATTTTAATCTCATAAGGCAATATATTATGAGTGATGGATGGGCCTTAACAACTATAATAGTCAGTTTTTCATCTCTATGACCAAAATGCCTGGCATGAACAGCTTGGATCATGACTTCAAGGGTCTCAGTCTGTGTTTGGCTGGCTCCACTGCTTGGCACCTGAGGGAGGCAGAACATCGTGTCAGAAGGACATGGTGGAAGAAACTTTCTCAGTTCATGGCAGAGGAAGCAGAGAAAGAGAGAGAGGCCAGGGACAAGATATAGTCCCCAAGAGCATGTCCCCAGTATCCTACTTCCTTCAACCACACACTATCTGGCTATAGCTTCCAGTAATTCATTCAAATTATTAATCCACTAAATAAATTAATCCACTAGTGAAGTTATAGCCTTCATGATCCAAGAACTTCCCAAAAGCCCCCACCTCTGATATTACTGCATTGGGGCGATCCCCACCTCTGACACTGCTGGATTGGAGGGATGGTCTTCAAGGTTTGGGAGGATGTCCCAAATCCTAATCATAACAACATGTAAAACTACTATTTATTGATTACCATATGCCACACGTGGTGCTAATACCTTTTGCATACAGTGGTGCACTATACTACTAACTGTACATTAAAATCACCTGGGAACTTAGCCAGGAAAGAAGTCAGCACCCTAATGTGCAATCAATGGTTAAGAAACACTGATCTCCATCATCTCATGAGAGACAGGCACTACAATTACATTCATATTTCACTTTAGAGAGCTCAGATACGAATAGTCTAGCTGATTTGTCAAAAGTAACATGTTAAGAGGCCAAGCTGCAGTAGAAACCCAGAGAGCAGAAGTAGACATCCTTTGTTTAAAAGATACTGTTATTTGCCATCAAAATGATTAAGCCTAGATTGAAAAACCAACTGTTCAATTAGGTCTGTTTTTAATATATTTTAAATTATTTCCTAGACCAAAAAAAGAAAGATTTTAAAACCTGTTATGAAGAAAACTTCCATTTTCCATTTTTTCTGCCAAACAGAATTGCAGAGTAAATATGTACCTTAATATTTCCCATTTAATTTTTAATTGAGATAATGCAACAAAATTCACAACTTCAAACATTTTAGGTTGTACACTTCAGTGGATTTTTGTACATTTACAATACTGTACAACCATGGGCAATATCTAATTCCAGAACATTTTCATCACCCAAAAAGAAATGCTATCCATATTAAGTAAGTAGTCACTCTCCATTTCTCCCTTGCCCTTGCCTCCTGACAACTAATCTGCTTTTCGTCTCCATGGATTTGCCTACTTTGGACATTTCCTATGAATGGAATCAAATAATGTGTCCATCTGTGACTGGTTTATTTCACTTTTCATAACATTTTCAAGGTTCATCCATGTTATATCAGCATGTTTCAGAACTTCATTGCTTTTTATGGCTGAATAGTCTCCCACTATATGAAAATACTACATTTTTTTTACATTTATCAGTTGATGGGTATTGGAATTGTTTCTGGCTCTTATGAATAATGTGTCAACAATGAACATTGATGCACATTGTTATTTGAACAAATGTTGTTTTTTAACAATAACTTTTTTGGTCCATGCTTCAATTAATATTCATTCCAAACAGGTCCACCATTTGGTATAGAACTACTTTACCAACTCACTAAATTATATTTGTAAATTTACCTCTAGCATTCTGATTTAAGTCATGGTCTGCTTAGCAAAATAAAATGATACTTGACCCAAACTGGTTTTTAAAAATGATCCTATCATAGCTTGGTATTAAACCAGCTATGTTGCAACTGATAGAAGACAAAATTGGTCCAACACTTCAACATTTAGGAGTAGGCAAAGACTTTCTCAACAGGTCTCCAAAAGTGAAGGAAGTAAAGTCAAAAATCAGTGAATGGGATGTCATAAAGCTAAAAAGCTTTTGTATTGCCAAGGAAACAATCAAAAGAGTCAAGAGGTTTCCTACGGAAATGGAGAGAATCATGGACTATGATTCCTCTGACAAGGGTCTCATATCCAGAATCTACAAAATCCTCAAAAATGTCAACTACAAAAACACCAACAGCCCAATTGATAAATGGGCCAAAGAGCTAAATAGAGACTTCTCACCAGAGGACATTGATCAA
>PVKS010020718.1:0-36344 GCA_004027875.1 Aplodontia rufa
ATCTAATACTATTTTTAGAGTTATAATGGGAAGGGGAAGGGAGGGATAAAGGAGGGTAACTGGGGGGGGGCACTCCTGGGGATAATTGCAATGTCCAGAATATATACACATCTTATACACATTTTATATTGTTTTGTTAAAATCTTGTAAGGTTGCTCAAAAATAAAAAAAAAATTAAAAAAAAGATTGCCAGATACAAGCAAGGTGCTAGAGCCAGCTGTCTAGGTTGGAACCCTGAATCCACCAAAATGTATAGTCAAGTGATTTCAACTCTTCTAGCCCCATGACACCAAGGATCAAACCACAAGCACTAAGTGCATCTTTCCCACAAGGTCATTGTGAAGGCCAAAGGAGAACATCCACTGCTTGGAAGAGTGCTCAGCAGGTAGAAGGGACTTGAATAAAGTTAACCACATAAGGAAGACAGGCAGGAGTGTGGTCTGATAGACTACTGGGCAGGGAAGCCAGATGCCATTCTAATTCTAGCCTTGCCACCACCGACATGCTATCTGATCCTGAGCAAGTGACTTTCCCTGTCTGGGTTCATGTCCTCAGTAAGCTAAGGTCATTGGACATTTTGGAATGAGCTCAGAGTGTCTTTGAACTACAAGATTCCACAGCTTCCTATTCCTGACTCTACTACACAAAGCTGTGTATCAGGGTCTCCCCAAATCCCTTGGACCTCAGACTTCCTATTTCTGACTCCATTCAGCCAAAGCCTTTGGGCAGGCCACCAAGATTTTCCTTCTGTTGTTGAAGCCAGTTCCGATCATGCCTCTCATTGATATTCTTTTGTGCTTGCAACTTAGACTGGAAGATAAGCAGGACTCATCCAAGTGTTTAGAAGAAGAGACAAGTGTGGTTTCATTGGGAGTGTCATGCACAGCTAGGTACTGGAGGATGAGCAAGGGAAAGAGTACACATTCTCAGAGAGGTTCTCAAATTTATTTTTGCAGCCCAGTTTGGGGCAGTGGTTGGGGGTGGGGAGTGGCTCAGAAGGACGTTTAGTGCCCAAATCCTATAATGGAGATCAAAATCTATTTTTCTCCTTTATGTTTACATTAGCCACATGGCTGCTCGCTGCACGAGTTTTTTAAGAGCTGATGACAGGGAAAGGACTCTTGTTGGCATAAGGCCATTGTACGTTTCCTTTTTATCAGATGCTAGTGAAACTTCCCCATCAGAGGAGATAAATTTGAGGTGGTATTAATAACCCTCTGAACACAGCAGTCAGATATGGCTGGCACTCTTAAAGAGCCATTGGCAATGAGCCATTCCCAGCCTGGGGAGCCTGGAAGTTCATGGTTCTATGGAATGCATCCTGGAGACTGGAAACTCTTTAATCAGATTCTTTGGGAATCCTGAGCTCAGATCTCCAACCTGGGTTCCCACAAGTGTCCCAGGTGAGGCAGCGGCTGATGGAAGAGAGGCAGTGGCAGAAATGCTTTGAGTACATGGTACCCGTTATTTTTTCATATCCAGAAAATGCTAAGCTTTTTATACTAATCATCCCATTCACTTATCATAAGCTCAGAGGGAGGTTACTACTGTAGGGCAAGGAAGGTTATCATTAATAATATGGATGACATTGTATTAGCTGACACTAAGTCACTTGGTGACTGAATTTAGGATTCTGCCCACATTTATGCTTTTGACTTTCACAACACACCTATAGTAGTTAAGCACTTATTATCCCCATTTTACTGAGTTGGAAATTGAGGCTCATGTTAAATGTACATTTCAAGGTTATACACGAGATGCACAGCCAGTAGGGGAGCCCATGTCTGTTGAATTCTGTAGCTTGTGCAGAATTGTGGGCTGCTCTTGTTGCAGAGGTGCTGTGGAGGCTTGATCAGAGAGGACCCTCTGGCCCTGTCTTGGCCCACCGCTCCATGATGTTGAGCACAGCTCACCTATCGTTCGACTTCCCCTACAACAGCTGCTTGCAGCCATGGGTCACATCTTCCTGTTACAGTTCAGCTCTTGACATAGGACCAAGCACCCAGTCAGCACTCTTTAAATGCTCCATGAAGAAATGAATTGATGGGCAGTCCCTAACTCTCATCCCAGAAGATTATTTGAAAGTGTTTTACTCCTCTCTTTTGGGAGAGTTGAAATTAGGCTTAGGAAAAAAGTGAGTTATAAAGTTATTTAGGAGACTAAGAAGCAAGGCTGTGGGGGCATTAGATTACAAAATGAAGAACAACAACAATAGCAACTAGTACCCTGTGGAAGGAAGGTCCAGGCACTGAAGTGGCCATCTATGTGGGGGATGTAATAATAGTAACAACAAATATTTCCTTATCCAGTAAGTCCTTATGTCTTTTATAGTTATCTACACACACATTCTTCAGATCTCATGTAACAGACTGAAATGGTGAGGCACAGTGGGTGACTTCAGATTTGAACCCAAGCCATGGAGCAGCAGAGCTCCAGCACTCTGCCCACCTACCTGTCACCTCTAGGATGATTGCTGGGAGTGTGCTCCCAGGCATCTCAGGGGCATGAGAGCCAGAATTTAGAGATGGGGAGGCCCTCAGGAGCCAGAGAGAGCTCCCTGAGTGTCCGACACACCAGCCTTCAGCTCAGGCTGAGAGGAGAGAGCCATGCAAAGGCGGCAGCTGGAGGGTAAATTCTGAGTAATTAACATGTTTATCCATCATAGCAGAATTGTTCCCCAGAGAATTCAAGTGTCATTTCACTGCGTCTTTAATTCAGGAATGTTTTTACTATCTTGCCAACAAATACTAAGGGGGAATGGGTTGGCAGCTACTTGATAAAAAAGAAGGGAATGGAGCTTCTGCCTGGACCAGGCAGAGTGTCACTGCATGGACTGTCCCCAAGGACACCAAGCTGGTGACATGTAAGCAATTTGAGTCGGTTATCAGAGCCTTAGATCTTAGAGTGAGAAGCCTGCAGTACATGATTTAAAGATCAGGATGAAGGGGGTTGGGGGACACAGGGATGCTGGAGTGGGGGTTTGGAACCCAGGGCAAGGTCAATCCTGGAAGCGCCACCTCCCAGCTGTGTCCCTTCAACAAGGGACTTACCTTTCGCATCTGTAAAATGGAGATAATAGTAATCTTTTGTTCATTTCCCTGTAATAGCAGATCCAGAAGCAAGGAGTTGACTCAGAGTCATGTATGTGGAACATGATACAGGGAATCTCTCTGAGGGGTCTGGAAGCAAGCCCGGGCAAGAAGGAAGCCAGGAATGGCACTGAGGAGTGGGTTGCTCCTTCCATGGGCCACTGGGATTCTGCTCTGCTAGAGGTGATGTGGGTCCCTGAGAGTGTCCCATGGAGGCTGAGGACATTATCTGTCCTATGACTCCACCCAGGATGAGTAGAGGGTTAATGGGGGTTGGGGGGCTGGGGTATAACTCTGGAACCCCCACTTTAATGCAGGTGAAGTGCCTGGTAACCAGGAAACACACACCCTAAATGCTATTTGCTGTCAGGTGACGATGATGGGGATTACTAGTACTATTACTGGCCACAGGAGAGCAGTAAGAAAAACTGGAACTATCCTAAATATATGGAAGACGATATATGTTGGAATGCCACCCTATACCCAGGAGCTCAGGCCTACCTTATACCACAGCCTGTAATGCTAAGGGAGCCCTGCCAAGGACAAACCTGCCTCTCCTCTGTGTCCAGGGGGAGGCTCAGAGGACAGACTGACAGTTGATGGTCAGCAATGGGATAGTGTTCAGTAGGCTGGGGAACTGAGCGGATTGATAGCCTAGAAAGGGTCTGGAAACTTGGAAGTCCAAAGCCAGTTCTTTCATAAAACAATGTGTATATTATGCACAAAAATCCAGTAAGATATGACGAAAGAAGATTCACCCATCCATTTCACAATATTTACACACCTGTCTCTCCTGGCACTGTGCCTGGCATCAGTGATTCAAAGGTGACCTGATACTGCACAGAGCCCAGGAGAAAGTAGAAAAAGGGGGAGAATGAATGGAGGAGATTGAATATCTCCTTGGAGAAGTGCACGCTGCAGACTCTCGCCTGTCCATAACCTTTCTGTATTATTAGCACTTTCCTCTCACATGGCCATGGCCCCTTCCAATGTGGTTCCTTAATCCACTTCTACTGTTCGTATCTGGATAGAACAAACCTTGTGACATGGTTATTTGTGCCCAGAGATACTCCCGGAATGGCACAAAACACTAATTCACACCAGCTTGATGAGGTTTTGCAGAGGTGGAGGAGGAGCATGAGGATGACTTGCTCACAGTCCCAATGCTGGAGAGGGGTACAGCAGCCCGAGTCGCAAGCCTTTCCTCCCCAACTGAGAGGACGTCCCTGCCTCCCTGTGTTGCTGGGGCCCTGAAGTCCTCCATGAGGCCTCTCTCCTGGGTCTGACGGCCACAATCCCAGGACCCGTGGAACCCAAGGCCATCTCGTGTGCTTTGTATTCCAAGTGCATGTTTTGTCTCACACTAATATTTCATCTTCCTGCTGAGCCAGGCCATATTGTCAATTTCTATAAAATTCCCAGAGTATTGTAAATGCAATTGTCTCCCCTGCTCCAAGGGACTGTTTCAACTCCCCTGATGGATGCCAGAAGCCCTGGGGAATGCCCAAACTTACACACACACTATATTTTTCATTATGCAAACATACCTATGAGAAAGTTTAATTTATAAACTAGGCAACGTAAGAGATTGACAACGAGGACTAAGAATGAAATAGAACAATTCTAACAATAGTCTTTCATAAAAGTTATTTAAAATGTGAATTTATTTCTGGAATTCTTCATTTAATATTTTTGATAGCATGTGTAAATATTTCAAGGAAAGTGAAACAATGGATACAGGGGGGCAGATGACTTCACCTGGAAGTCACAGCATTAACTCCTGCTGCTCCCTGGAGGTCAAGTCTATGAGAACAGAGGCTGTGTTGGGTGCTTACTGTCAGCTTTATCTCCGGAGTCTGCTGGGGAGCCCAGCACAAAAGAAGCATGGCAAAAATGCTGCAAAAGGAGGACTAAGCATATGCATTTCCAGGGCCCTCCTATGTGCTAGGCACTGTGCCCTCCACTATCGGTGTGGGCAGGAGAGGGAATGAATGAAGAAGCGTGCGAATGAGTGAAGAGAGTGAACAAAGGAATGAGTGGGCAAGGAAGGCAGAGATCCAAGGCCACAGTCCTGACCACCACCCACTCACCCACTCCTCACCCATGGCAGGTGTCAGTGCTCCCCCGCCCCCATTCCCACAAGCACCTGGTCCAGGTTTTATACATTGCCACCGCCCCTTGGTATATGGGTGGGGCCACCCTCTAAGAAACAAATGTTCATCAGTTCAGATGAGGAGGGTCCAGGAAAGCCTTTGTATCCTACTCTAAGGACAGCTAGAGCTTAGAAGACAAGGCTGGATGCCAATGGGGAGAGCTGATTCTGTGCAAAAACCCTTGGCCACTCCACATCCTCTGTGGGCTGCCAGCTCGCAGTCAGGCTATGAGCAGGGACCATGGTGGTGGGCGGTAGGAGCACTCATACTCAGTCACCCACAAATGTGCCTCAAGCAAAGAAGAACCTACTTCCTCCAAAGCAGTTTTGGGCTCTGCAGGGGACAAACACACAAATAATAAAAATCCCTTTACCTTGATCGAGGAGGAAAACTACAGGCACATTAACCTGGATGCCAGCTGTCCCTGGCGTATCCAGTGTACTGCCTCTCGATTTGCTCTAAATGACTTGCCCTGAGCATGGCACTTTTTTGAGGTGCTCCCTCCTATCCCTCGGCCACAAAGTATCTCCACCCATGTTCTTAGACATGGGAAGAGCACAGACTGTTGAAAGTTTCACAGAAAATGTGGAGAAAGGACGTGAGGCACATAGCTTATGGCAAAGACTCTGATTTGGAGTTCACTTCAGTTCCTTCTGAGCCAAGACATAACCAAAGATTTCTTTTCCTGATCCTTCCCCACATTCCCCCTTTGGGTAGAAATCCGATCCCAAGAAATTCAAGACCCTCACCCCCCTCCACAAAAGCCTGCTGACTGGCCTCACCTTTCCCCTTGGTGGACGTCGTCAGAGATGTTCACAATATTCCTCCTATTTCCTCTCTCTGGGCAGTTGGAAGGATGGTGCTTTTTAGTCTCCACCAAAGTTATGTATGACCAAGTGGTTTTTCTGGCCAACATAATGAAAGCAATGTGGTGCATGTCACTTCTGGGTGGCAGCCCTTAGAGTGGGTCACCACTGTCTCCAGCTGGGACAATGTTGGAAGTAAATGCCAAAAGGGAGTTTCTATCTGTCTGGTGAGCTCAGTGACGAAAAGGAAGAGCCTCCACTCTTGTCCCCCCACATTCATGGCTGACTTATACCTGTATTGAGCAAGAAATAAACCTTTCTTTTGCCACTGCTGGGGTTGCTTGTTACCATAATAAAGCAGGGCCTTACCTGAGCGATGCAGCTCTCTCAGGCAGAGCAATTCAGTGCTGTCTCTTCCTACAGACAGACTCTTGTATGGCACCAGCTTGGGTGCTCACTAAACAAAAGATTCCCCAGTCAACAATCTATACTCAATTAAATGCATTCATGTCATATTTTGACAGCTTAACATTCTCCTTGTGGTCTCAGCCTTCACCCCAAGAAATTCATCAGTGTGTTGTTTCTAAACAAACTGGTTGAGGCCCCCAAGGAATCCTGGAGAAGGAGCTTCTAATGACACGGAATAAAGCTGCTCTGGTAGGAGTCATGAGAAAGGCTGGTGTCAGCAGAGCAAGAACACGGAGACTGTAGGGTTAACCTGGACATAAGATGCCCTCCCAAGGTGGATGATGCTCCCCTCAGCCCATCAGGCAGGCATCTCTGTGAGGAAGGAAGGGATCCTTCCTAAAGAATCCAATTTGAACGTGGCTCCAGATGCTAAAGCTGAGGCAGAGACTCCAGGCAAACTTGAAGAAGCAAAGAGTCCAGAGGTATTCTGCTCTGTATCTCTGGTCCCAAACCTTCTCCCACACTAGTGTCAGAGGCTGGCCCGGCCCACCCATTCCTGACCTCCTACCGCCCCCCACCTGGGCTGGGATGCATAAAGGTATGCGTTTCCTGATCTGGATCCTGTCTCCCTTCTTAATCCTTCTCACCTGCCAACCCAGCATACTTCAGGATGACAAAGCACTTGACCTGCATATGATATGACATAACCCCGGCTGAGAGATACTGGGAAAACCTGAACATTGCTCCAACATATTCAGGAACCCTGTGTTTCATGGGGAAGAAATGGATCTCCCAGGACCTTCACAGCACACCAAGGAACTTACAACTTACCCTGAGCAAGTCTACATTGTCCATTATTTGGATCCATGCCATTGTCAGGAATCAGTGCTGTTGGGTGGAGCAGAATACCACGCATGCTCAGTAAGACTCTGCCTTAAGTGGCCCATCTCCCTGTACATGAGCCCCATGTGTCTGACTATGCCACACTCTCTCAGGAGCTTTCTAAGGAAATTTCAAATTTCTGACACTAATGCTCAAATATTTTCTCCTACATAGGTGAGGTGCTTATATTCAATGAAACCACTTCTGGGAATGATATATTTTTAATGTAAAGGCAGGTATTACTGATGGTGGAAAGTTTTAGTATGTGATGGATCACGGTAGACAGTAATAGCTCGCCAGCCATGTCATTCTATAAATCACATGTGCCAAATAAACCTAAACACAATTCTCTAAGTAACATGTGTGTATCCACTCTCCAAGAAGTGGCTCCTGCCATTGTCAGAGGAGTGAGGATCAGATGAGATATCTCGGCTGAGGGGTTAAATTTCCCTACGGAGGAAAACACTTCTCCCAGAGAACAAAGCACGGCCCCACCAAGCTGGTTCTGAGGCTGTTGTCAGTGAAAACATACACAGCCACAGTTTGTTATTAATCAATTAATTCTCAGCTAGCTTTGTCCCGAGTCATCCAGCAGACAGAATGAGGAAAGAATTGCAAGCTGTGTGCATTTGAATTAATATTTTTAAATGGCACAAGCGTGCAATTAATACTTTCGAAGGACAACATGTCCGCACCAGATCAGGCAATGTTGTTGGTTTTTTCCCCCTGTCCATATGCCTCTATTTTTAATTCCTTTCTGGGGGGAAGACAACAATACTAAGTTTGTTTTGTATTTTTTTCTTTTGTGGCTCAAAATAACCATGTTCTTTCTGCTTCAGTAAATCATTACTGCAGCTTGAAAGGGTTCCTAGAAAGTTCTTGTTCCATTCAGTTTTTAGGAAGAGAAGCAATCTGCAGAAACTAGAAGTTTCATCCACAAGGAAGTTTGCCACAGGTTGATAACAACTGTATAATCAGAATGGGCAAGGTTATGCTGCAGTAACAAATGACCCTGAAAATTTGAAAGGCTCAACACTTAACCATTATTTCTTACTCACTCAAAGTCACTTTGAGTCTGGTAGCACTTCACGATAGTTTCTTTAAAAAGCTGACTCAGGAATCCAGGCTGGTTTTATCTTGAAGCATTGCTGGTTCAACACATGGCCTCTACAATGGCCATGACAGGTCAAATGAGAACACAGAAAATCAGGCAGGGAAGTGACACACATCATTTCTCTCACAACTTACACAACTTCAAGGAGTTTTGGGAGCATGGGAGAGTCCATGGTTATTTGATGATTATTAAGTACCTCTCCACATTGGTTATCACTTTGCAGCGCTAAGGGATTTTTTGATATTGTTATTCTACTTAGTGCCACTCCTGCATTCCAGCACTTAAAGCCTGGGTCCCATGTTCATCTTCACATAGTTACCAGAGGTGGCAGGGGGACACAGAACACTGAACTGCTCTCCAGCTGGGTGGACAAGTTGGTCTATAAGAACCTGCAATTTTCCTCTCTAGTCTGTCCTATGAGTATCCTGGGAGTGCCACAGGAAAATACCTCCTATATTTTGGGAAGAGAAGAGCAGACAGAGGAGGGTCACCTTGAGCTTCTCTAAGAGCCATGCTTCTCAGAAGCACAATGAAAGATGCTTATGTGAGAAAGGATGGACAAGAGCACCCACACTGGGAGAATTTCACTGTAAATTTTCCTTTGCCTGAGAGCTGGTAGATAAATCAGGTCATTGTTCCCAAACGCTGGAAGGAGGTGTGACTTTTAAAAAATAAAATACCAACGCTAGAAATTCTATTTCAGTCAATCTAGGCAGGAGCAGCTCCAGGTAATCCTGATGCACAACCATATTTTTCCACCTTTGCGCTAGAGGAACACCCAAGGTCCTCACCAGTGCTAAGACTTTGTAATGTGGGGCACCTCAAAGGAGTTTACCCATAACAGTTGCCTTTGCCTTAAAATGATATGAATAAAACCAAGGTCAGAATTGACAATCCAGAGCAAATCCCCAGATCAACTTGATTCCAACACACAGCTATCTGATTTACAAAAGGGAATGCGGCCTTGGCATTCCCATAGATCGCTTGATGCAAGCTTGCTCATCAACACCAGATCAATTCCTTTAGCTCAGCAGACCTCTGGACTCCCATCAATAGCTAATGGAGCCCCAAGGGACTGAAGCTGGTCTTCATACTGAGAACAGAGTGGTTCATCAAAGAAGTAACTGGTCCCCTCATTTGGAAACAAGACTTTCAGGAGTTGAGTTCTGTCAGTGACAAACTGAATTCTCTGAAAGAATGTTCACAGGACTGGAAGAGCAGGTTTAAGGAAGGGGAAACACTGTAAAGAGCAAAGCCTATGACAATGTCCCTTTCATTCCATTATAGCTTGGGAGACCAGGAGGGAGGCAGAGAGGCACATGGATGGGATCTGGAGGAACAGAACTTAGTTTTGGACCTGTCTTAATCCTAACTGTGGTGAGATCTAACACTTTATGAGAAGGTAATTTTGTGACAAGGGATTCACCATGTACCTACGAAGCTGTACGCTGGGTAACACCAATGTGTAGACAGCTTGGGAGAGATAAGAGTGCCAATTTAAACATTGAAAAAAAGTTGTATAATTTGTGGTAGATGTATTAATGTGTTTTCTATCTCTTTCTCCTGCTCATATATTACTATAAACTCTAGAGATTCAAAACCATGTCACACCTGTTAGATCTCCCTCCCACAGTAGAGGGAGGAGCCTGGGGTAGAGGGCTTTGGGATACAGGTGTTCCAGTACAGCCAGACATGGCCAGGCTGTCATGCGTGGGGACTGCCTGAAGTCAATTTCTGGAGAGAAGACCCCATAAACAGGGATGTTTAGTTATCAGATCCAGTTTGGACAAGACCAGAGGGCGTGGAGCAATGTCTTCTCTGGAGTTTGGGGGGTGAGGGTGGACACTTAGACAAAAGGAGTGTTTCCTACTTCTTCAGAGCACTCTGATCCACCATGAGCCACTATTGGCAACTGGACTGAATGAGGACCAGACAGCACTGTTCAAGCCAGACACTGCCCACTCTGCAGATTTGTCCACTCCTCCTAAGGCAGTGGACTTGCCAACTGTGGCTCTGCCTCTTCCCAACTGAGAAAACTCGTAAACTTGTCCAGTTTCCTCATCTATAAATGGAACAACCAGACCCTACCCCCATCTTATCCTGTTGAGGATCGAATGCTTTCATGCAATTTAAATACCTAGATCAAGCCTGATGCATTAAAAATATCCAAGAGCCTAGGGCTTTGCTTCCTCTCCTACAAGGTCACCTTTCTTGCCCATCTCCCTGAACCACCACCGTGAGATAAAAGAGTCGAAACATTGTAAATGCTAAAGAAAGTCCTTGTTCCGTTATGGGGATTTTTGTCATGTTCTTAGCATTACTTATGTACGCATCAAGAGTTCAATCCACGTTGGTAGCCAGAAAACCAGATCAGGGAGGAGGCAACAGAAGGAATACAAGGAATCCCATTAGAATGCGCATGTCCAAGTGTCCATGTTGTTTGGTCTGGGCTGCAATTTCTGGAGCACCAAGAAGAAGATGGAGAGAAAAGTAATTCTGAATAATTAGTATGGCTCTGAGGATTGTGGTGTGTGTGTGTGTGTAAAAGAGAGACAGAGATAAAGGGAGGGGAAAAGGAGAGAGGGGCTGACTCTGGAGTGACTAGGAACTCTCTCTTCATTACCATACTGATTTATACCACCAAGATTGCATCCTGGCCAGACCACAGAGGAGGAAAGCGGGTAGGAAAACAGAAGCAGACTCAGGATGCAAATACCTCATTGTCACAGCACAGTAAGTGGATTCACCCATTTGCTAAATATCAAGTTAATATTTCTCTTGGCTCCAGCTGCGTCTCTTCCCTCCTTCCCAGTCACAGGGATCCCAGGCTCCCAGAAGCCTGTCCTTCAGTAACTGCCCAGCTCAGCACTGGGGATTGCAGAGAGCAGCTGTGACTGGCCACACAAAGGCAAACACTCCCAGTCCAATGGCAGAGGAGAAACAACCTTTGAATGGAGTAACTTCCTTTGACAGCCCCAAGCTCTGGTTTTGGGGAGCTCTGAGCTTTGGACTGAACTTTGGGCAGATGCAATCCAAGGAGCAGCACTAACAAGTTCCCTTACACCTGCTCACAGGCTGAGAAGAAGCAGGCAAGGAGAAAAAATGACCTACAAGGCCAGTCACTAGCTGACTCCAAATGCATCTGCTGCGAATTCAGCTCGAAGCCTTCATCGCCAAGCACTCTCCAGCTCACCATTGCTCCTTTCTGCCTCGTCTCTGCATTGATACTGATGCTGCCTTCATCGTGGCTTTCATGAACCTGCCTACCCCACCTCAAAGGGTCCTCTTGTCCCAAGGTCATTCTCCAAAGTACCAGCCGTGTCTCTCCAGATGGAGAATCTAAAGAATCTGACCAGGAATCCTTCTGTGTGATATCCTCTGCCTCTGTTTTGTTTTTTGGTTTTTGTTTTTTTGTTGTTGTTTGTTTGTTTTTTAAGAGAGAGGGTTAGTGAGAGAGAGAGAAAGAGAGAGAGAGAGAGAGATTGATTCAATCTTATTTAGTTTTCCATGTGGCTCTCATTGCTCCAACACTTCGTTGTGTGTGTGGTGCTGGGGTTTGAACCTGTGTCCTCCTACATGCCATGCAAGCACTGCAACTGCTGATCCACTGCTCCAGTCCCTCCTCTGCCTCTAAATCTGAAGTCAAACCTTTGGAAAACTCTGAGGATTGAATTTGACCTCATTCCTATGAACTCACTCTATCCTTTGAGGTGCCTTTTGCCTGGCCCTTATCCTACTGGATGGTAGATATCTGGGATCTTCTGACCCATTCCTGAGTGCAGGCACTCTGTCTCATCTGCACATTCAGAGCCTTGGGTCCAAGCCAGGGTCTTGGACAGGGAATGTGCTCAGTAGCCATCTGAAGGTCATTCACCCATTCCCCCTCCTAGTTCTTCCCTAGCATTCCTTCACCCTGGCTTCAGGTAGTTCCCTACTGTCTGGGCTGTCTGCTTCATCCTGTGCTTTCAATGTCTCCATCACTCTTTGCAGCTCTGCTCAGCTTCCCCCCATAAGCCTCACCATCTCCTTGAAGCATCTACACCGTCCTGTCTTGTCTAAGCTTCTACTGTACCTACTTAGCTGCATCCCCAATGTGTCTTCATAATGGAGGGGACTGCATAATAGTTACCTAACACTTTTGAACCTAATCTATAAGCACATTCAATAATAAACTTGTCATCAGTTTTACATGAAGACACAATGTAAAAGCAGTGCGTAGTACAGAGCTTTGAGCATAGTAAGTGCTCACAACAGATTTGTTTGATGATGGTTCCAGAGGTGGAATCAGTGCTTGGGCTGGTAATGGTGATATTTCCTTGTATATATTTTCCTCAAGGGGAAATATTGTTTACTTTATCTTGACAAACGTCAAAGCACACAGGCCAATGCTTGATGGCCAGGGCAATCTTTATTTGTAATTAGCATTGACAATATTTTCATGTTGGTATGGAAAATTCATTGCTATTATATAATTCTGTGGTTGTCAGTGAGACCAGTCCATTGCAAAGTGAGACGGCCCCCTGTTCATACAGGTCAAACCTGGGCACACAAACATAAGCTCTCAGGAAGAAATGGGATTCATGTCAGCCAGCAAGTGGAGCTCCAGTGTCGCCATAAGAGACAAATGCTTTTTGTTTTAAAGGTTTCCCTAGGTAGCATGATGGTTGACATTCCCTCCCCCAGAAGCAGGTGTGCAACAGATGTTTCAGTGAAGTGATCCAGACCAGAGGTGCTTATTAACCCTTCTTCATGGTACATGCATTTTCCCTTCTGGGCCCACAGTGTACAACTCTTAAGATAACATCCCCTGTCATCCCTGGCTTTTCGAGGATCACCACCTTCTTGTCTGGACAAGCTTAGATCCTAAGCAAAAGAGAGGGCTGAATATCAAATTCTGTCAAGTTTCAACCACACCTGACAGATCTTCCTATGGAGTGAGAAGCCAGACTTCACTGTAGGTTAGGACTGCCAATGACAGAGTAAAGAATAGTCTGGGAGCAGCACAGCCTACAGCAAAAGGTCCCAAGACAGAGAAATGTGGCTAATCTATAATCTGAGTGATCAAGCAAGTCACTCAACCACTCCGTTTCCTCTATCGCAAAGTGGGTGTTCTAGTCCCAACACAGCTCCATATGATAGGCATCCAGTACAATGGCATTCATGAAGCACACATGTGGGCAGGTGTCATGGCTTAGATATGACACCAAAACCTCAAATGTGAGACAATGCATGAAAGTTTAGAAGTGAAATGACTGAGTTATGAGTCTTAACCTAATCAGCACATTGTCCCACTTGAATGGATTAACTGGGTGGTGACTGTAGGGATGTAGGGTATGGCTGGAGGAAGTGGACCACTAGGGGTGGTCCACTTTGGGGGCTTATATTTCATCTTTGTTGAGTGTAGTTCTCTTTCTGCTTCCTGTTTGCAAAGACCTGAGCTACATTTTCCCACTGCACACTTCCACCACGATGTTCTTCCTCACCTCAGACCCCAAGGAATGCAGTTGACTATAGACTGGGACCTCTGAAACTGTAAGCCCAAATAAAACTTTCCTCCTGTAAAATTGTTCTTTGGGGGCGGGAGCAGTGGCTCAGCAGTTGGAGTGCTTGCTTGGCATGCGTGAGGACGCAGGTTTGAACTCCAACACCACATACACAATGAAGTGTTGGAGCAATGACAGTCACATGAAAAACTAAATAAAAGTCATTCTCTGTCTCACACTGTCCTCTTTCTCTTTAAATAAATAAATAAATAAACAAATAAAATTGCTCTTTTCCTCTTTTTGGTCACAGTGGCTAAAAGCCAATTAAAACAGCATGTGATTGAAAGAGGTTGAGCTAACCGCTTTCCACCCCAAGGACCTGGTGGGAGTGCACAGGATGATCCTAAGGTTCAAAGCAGGGATGCTGCTTCACTGCTTATGACATAACTGGTTATCTCTGTAATTTATTTAGTCTCTCTGGGTCTCATTTCCTTTATCTAGTGTTATGAAAATTTAAAAAAACACAATAATATATGCAAATAGCTTACAGTGATCCCTGACACATTTTAAGCACTCAATAAATACATACAGTCATCACCTGTGTCATTATCACCACCACCATCTATTGATTTGAAGAGCAAGTGCATCCTTATTACATGTTTTGATTTTTGGTGTCAGTTACACTGATGGACCAAAATCTCAGGCAAGTAATATGTAAGGCAAAGTGTTGTTACTGTCAGTCCCAATAAAGTCAGAGAAAGTTAAACAATAAAACAAACATACACAAAAAAACAAGCCAGTTACTTACTCTGCAAATTATGCTTAGCAAAATTTAAAGCACCATCCATTCTGACATCAGCAGGTTCAGATTCTGACAATGTTACTGTGACTTTCTATAAGAACTAGAACAATATCCTAAGAAAGATAAACGGAAACTAAACAGTGTGAGTGAATGTTGGCCCAAAGATCATGGCCCTGTCCATGGTCCTGAAATAGACAAGTGAATGAAAGCTGATAGGAGGTTGTTACTTTTTTTTCTTTTGCTACTAAATAAAGACCTTGATGAAAATCTATCAAGAAAAGGTAATAAAGGAAATTATATTTTGTATGCATAAATAGAAGTCAGAGTTCAAGACTTCTGAGAGATTTACAAGGAGAAAAACGATCCTTTGTTACCATGTTCACATAAACAATTACTAAGAATAAATGCATTTTGGCTTAGGAATTGGATTTCTCCCTTTCTTGGGCCTCTGGTTCCAAACTTATCCAAAAAAATCCTTCATAGTCCATACCAGAGCAAACTAGAATCACTTAGTAAATTTTTGGCTCCTGCTATAGATTTGTGTCACCCCCAAATTCATAAACTGAAACCCTAACTCCCAATGGGCTGATATCAGGAGGTAGAGTCTCTGGAAGACAATTAGGTCATGAGAAGAAGTCCTTATCATAGTGTTAGATTCCCTTATATAAGAGATGCCAAAGAGCTCAATCACTCTTCTGCCATTTGAGGATATAGCAAGAAGTCTGTCTACAACCCAGAAAGTAGGCCCTCATCAGACACAAATCTGCCAACACCTTGATCTTGGACATTCCAGTCACCAGAACTATGTGAAATAACTATATGTTGTTTAAGCTGCCCAATCTATTATATTTTTGTTACAGCTGCTTGAACTAAGACAGCTACCCTCTTGTTTGGAATAATAAATTGAACATTATGCATCTCCTATCCAGAAGGTTTTAATTTTTATCTTCTCTCATATGCTGTAAAGAAATAACAGAGAATTTTCATTAAGAGTATTGTTCTAGAATTTTGATCCTAACTCCTGGATTTTAATCCTAACTCCATCATGGGACTGGGGGGATAGTTTAGTGGCAGAGTGCTTGCCTAGCATGCATGAAACCCTGAATTTACTCCCCAGCACTACAAACACAATCACTTCAGAGACTTTATCACACCTAACCCTAATTGCCTCAGTAATCAGGATGTGACCATGGGCAAGTTCCTTCACCTCCTTCTGCCTCAATGCATTCATCTATAAAAATAATCACAAGAATAAATTTAGCTCATATGTTTTTTAAAATGTTAAATAAGATAATGCACCTAAAGCATTTAGAAAGTGCCTGTCGTACAGGAAGAACCCAGTAAGGATTTACATTACTATTTTATTATACAATTGGTCCTTCCAAGTTCAAGCATTTCTCATCTACAGAGTCAATAAACACAGATGAAAAATACTAAAAAAATCAGTCTGTATTGAGCACATACAGGCTCTTTTGGACAATTACTCCCTAAACAATATACTATAACAGCTTTTTGCATAGGATTTATATTCTATTAGGTATTATGAGTAATATGGAGATGATTTCAAGTATATTAGAAGATGTGCATAGGTTATCTACAAACACACGATTTTATATGAGGGATTTGAGCTCCTGCACTCCCCACAGGGGATCCTGGAACAAAGTCCCTACGGAGACTAAGGAGTGACTGTGTTTATTTTTGTTGTTGTGAGTACTGTTGTTCCAAATCAGACTTAAAGAAGAAGTCCTCTCTCTCCCCTCCTCCACCTTATTTTGCCCTCCCTTCCCTCTATTCCTAAAACCTAGCCCCTCCTATCTCCCTTCTCAGCAAACTGCAGACAGATCACATGAGGGCTGAGGGAAGTTCGACTCCTCACTGACTCACTCTTTCAATGGAAAAAGAACTGAGAAATTTCTCAAAATTGGTTAAAAAAAACAAAAACAAATAAAACAAACAAACCAGGTAGGTACAATTCCCCCTAAAAGCTGTGGCATTCTCAGTCCATAAACACAGAGCTGCTTTCCACCTACTTAGCCAAGCCTGGGGCCAACCCCACTGCTTCTCCATCCCTCTGCAACTTTCTGAGGATCCCAGCAGAGCCCAGGGCCCACACAAGCAGTGTAGAGTCCTATTGTCCTGAACTGCATTTCTCAGAGGACCTTGGCTCTCCTTCTGGTGGACTAAGTGGGAGAGATATAGTTCATATCAAGAATGGCCAGGCCAACAGCCCATAGTGCTCAAACCACATCATTACAAACCAGCCACATGCTTATAAAACAGACAAGCAAACAAAACCCTTGGTGTCTAAATTCATACTACCACATTGTAATGAATAATGAAATTGCAGCACTGCGAGGGATTAACTCATTTGGGGCTCAGAATGATAACCAGAGACTTCCAGCATTTGCTTGAGGACTCAGGCTCCTTGAGAAGTGTCTCCCCAGGCAACAGCTCCAGGACACCCTGCATTACAGAACAGTTCAGATAAGATGCACTCATGCCACCACAGAATGTGACAGTGGTTCTGCAGCTGCCCACATGTTGCCTAACTGAGGACCTACCTCAAAGAGGCTGTGAGTGTGATCTGTCATTATTGATGCACTTTCATGCTTCTGAGATGAGCCCTTCAGATGCCGCCCCCCACATTCTCCTCTCACCATTGCCTGAAGCACCTAGTGGGTTTTCAATATATGCGTTTGTTGAATAAATAAAGGAGAATAACACTTTAGGATTACTGAAACAATAAAATCAAGTGAGCCACAAGAGACTTGCTCACCTTCTGCGGATATTTGGTCCACTGTCACTTACTTCAGGACTCCCCTGTGGAAGATTCACAGTTCACTCATTTGTACCACTCCCCCCCACCACACACCCTCTTTCCTTGGCCTTGTTTCTACTGTATTTTTCTCTAGGAGGCTTATTTTTCTATGTGACATGTAAACATTTTTCTTGGAAATGTGTTAATTTCCCCACATTGTGTAAGGTCCAAAGGGCATGATTTTCCATTTATTCATTCACTACTCACTAAGTACTGGCCCATGGCAATAGTTCACTAAACATTTTAGGCAAATTTTCAATTTAAAGAAAACCTTCAGTTGCCTTCAAAAATTGCTCCATCTCTAAATGGAAATTGTTGAAGCTATTTCTGCTGCATGTACCAAGAATCATCATATAGATAAATTAATCAAAAAGTTAAAATGGGACTGGAGTGGTGGCTCGGTGGTTACGGTGCTTGCTTGGCATGTGCAAGGACACAGGTTCATGGACACAAAGACGTGTCAGAGCAACGAAAGCCACATGAAAACTGAAATAAAACTGATAACTGATTCTTGCTCTCTCCCTCTCACTGTTCCTCTCTCTTAAAAAAAAATCAAAAGTTAAAATGTATTTGAGGGGCTGGAGCAGTGACTCAGTGATTACAGCACTTGCCTGGCATGCGCAAGTATGCAAGTTCAAACCCCAGCACCATGTACACGAAAAAGTCTCAGAGCAATGAAGGCCACATGAAAAATTAAATGAAATTGATTCTCTCCCTCTCTCTTTAAAAAACAATGTATTTGAAGATGTTATTCCTAAAAAAAAAAAAAAAAAAAAAGGTGGGCGGGACCGGTGGCTCAGTGGTTACAGCGCTTGCCCAGCATGCGCAAGTACACGGGTTCAAACCCCAGAACCCACGTACATAACTAAGTGTCAGAGCAACAAAAGCCATGTGAAAAACTTAATAAAAAATGATTCTCTCTCTCTCCTCTCTCTCTCACTGTCCTTCTATCTTTAAAAAAAAGGTAACCATTTCTTCTTGCATGCTTTTGTAAAACATCTTAATGAATAGCATATATCCCAAGACACTTTTGTGCTTTTTATTATATCATCCTCTTCTTTTTCATTATCACCATCATCATCTGTAACAACAGAAAACATTTACCAAGTGCCCGTTGAGTATGATGCACTTTGATGATGCATGTTTTGGGGACATAAAATGAACGGCATGCTGAGGTCCCTGTCCTCAATTGCTCATCTAAGGGAAGCATTAAGACACCCAAATGAATCATACGCTGAATGCTGGATGTGAGCTTAAATCAGTGCTGTCCAAAAGAAATACAACAATGAGAGCTATCTAGATAATTTAAAATGTCCTAGTAGTGCATTAAAAGGTAAAAATAAGTGGATGAAATTAATACTATCTTATACAACCTAACATATCTAAACTATTATGATTTCAACATGTACCCAATATTTTTAAAAGTTACTTGTGAGATATTAATTTTTTATACTTAGTTTTCAAATATGCACATGAAACAGTACATTTCAACTCAGACCAGCCATATTAAAAGTGTAACCAAACGTAGTTAGTGGCCACATACTGGGCCGTGTCTCACTGGGTGGTTCCCGGCTAGGCCAAAGGGTTTTCCAGGTATAGATAAGGGGACTATTGGGCTGGAGTGGTGGCTCGGTGGTTACAGCACTTTCCTGGCATGTAGGAAGAGGTGGGATCAAGCCGAAGTACCACATACACAAGGAAGTGTAGGAGCAACAAAACACAGATGAAAAACTAGATAAAACTCATTCTCTCTCTCTAAAAAAAAAAAAAGAAAGAAAGAAAGAAAGAAAGAAAGAAAGAAAGAAAGAGGGACTATC
The DNA here is from genome assembly GCA_004027875.1 of Aplodontia rufa. Lineage (NCBI taxonomy): Eukaryota > Metazoa > Chordata > Mammalia > Rodentia > Aplodontiidae > Aplodontia > Aplodontia rufa. The sequence goes on from PVKS010020718.1 coordinate 19,373, forward strand.
TCAGTAGGCAGAAGGTCCCACGAAGGGAGAACTCCTCCTCCTTCCTTTCCTTCTCTTCTCTCCTTTCCTTCTCTTCTCTCCTTCCCCATCTTCCCCTTCCCCTCAGCCCCACCCCTAGTGAAGAAGGGTGGTGGCCAGATCCCACCCAGTGGGAGCCTCTGCTCCACCCCCACCTCTTCTCTTGATTCTCTCATCCAGGCAAGAAAGATAAAATCCCATCCAGCACTAATGAGAGATCTGGGTTTCTGCCCATAGGCACTAAAATAAGATTCCTCTGATCTAAAAACAAAAGTGTGTTCAGGCTTTAGGTACCCTAGGGACATAGTATTTTTTTTCAACACTTGCATGCATCAGATTCATCTGGAGAGACTTTTAAAAGATGCTGCAAGAATATGCCCTCAGATTCTGCTTTAATTGGTCAAAAGGAGACCCGGGGACTTGGGCACCTTTTGAAGGTTTTTAGGTGATTCAAATGTGTATCTAGGACTGAGAACTGCTGGGTTGGGGTGCAGGACTCCAAGGTAGAGGAAAGTGGCCAGGTAGCTACAGATGCTGTTAGCTGCAGGGTTGAACGCTAGACCATATACACATTCTCATTGAATTCACACTATAATCCTGTGAGATAGATAACACTCAGCACACACACACACACGCACACACACTTTTTTTGGGGGGGGGTATTAGGGATTTAACCTACAGGTGCTTTGCCACTGAGCTACACTCCCAGTCCTCTTTACTTTTTATTTTGTTATTTTGAGACAGGTTCTCACTACATTACTCAGGGCCTCCCTAATCCCTAATTTGCTGAGGCTGGCCTCAACTTGTGATCCTCCTGGCCTTGGCCTCTGGAGTCACTGGGATTACAGGTATGCACCACCACACCCTGCTCCTACTCAATTCATTTTATAGTGAGAAAACCATGACTCTGAGAGGTTAGGTTACTTTTTCAACTATAATTGGCAAAATAAGAAATTTGAGCTAGGTCCAGTCTGACTTCAAAGCCCATGCTCAGCCCCCTCACCACCCATGGTCACTCCTCATATTTTCAATCCTGCCCTCCATCTCTGCATGCTCAATCTTAGTCCAAGGTAATAAACTGGGATGGGAATTCGAGAATAAACATAGCCAGGCTGCTAAGGTACACGTGGGAGTTGGGAAAACACACAGTAGTGTGTTCAGCAGTGAGGAAGGGGCTTCCCTCTTAGATACCCCCTGGAACACTTTTGCGGGTCGTGGAGAGATTATATTAAAAGAGCATCTGGAGAGAGGGAAGCCAATAATGACCAGTGAACTGTTCGCCTTTCTGACAATGATGGAGGGATGAGAAAAGATGCCATGGGGTGGGGTCTTACCTAGCTTCCATGGAGGAGCCTGCTCCACCCATCCATGAATAGGCTGGGGGGAAATGGCTGGAGAGTAGAAGACAAAGAGTAAAGGGGTCCTAAACAAAGAGGTTTTCTTTCTTAGATTTCATACCCTGTAAAATCCCCAATTAACTCAATTTTTAAAAAGGATTAACTTGGATCTTTAAATAAAAACTTACTTTTTTAAGGAAAGGAAGAAGAAAGCAAAGAAAGAAAAAAGAAAATCTGGCAATGTTGGAAGATAAATCAATCTTGCGTGACAGTATTTAAATTGAATGTCTGTGAGCATGGCCCATAATTTTTAGTGAAAGTAGAAGCTATTAAAAGTCAATGTGCAAGATTAAAATTTAGAATGCTATTTTAATAATACTGAATTCTACTCAATCTCAAACGGCTGTCATTTTTAACCTCCATCAATTTGAGAACACTTGATTGATGGCGTTGGGAGCTGAGTGATGAGGAGGATGGACATGGCAGGTCCAGCTCAGCTGACACAGTCAGAAAGGAGCAGAACACTCGTCTTCAAAGAACTCAGCACACCAGTCTGGTAGGCCAACTCCGAGAGTGTTTTCCCATCTGTTGAATCAGGCTACCAGTGTCTGCCCTACTTAAAGGAGTATGTGGGATAGAGGTTGAATGAACCATTGTCAAAAACAAAGCACTAGGGAGGTTAAGAATGCATGGCGCACCTGCTGTGTGCGGGGCCTGTGCTAGGTCACTGGTCCACAGCCAATCTCTTTCTGGGAGCTTTGCCCAAGTTCTCTTCTGACTTAGAGAGTCGATCAACAAGCAGTTGGACCAGTCAGTGCTCAGGATGTTTCAGAATTCAGAGACAAGTCAACCAGCACCTTAAACTAGAGCCATCCACCACCCTGAGGGACTAGGACTTTGCTCTGTCTACCTAGCATTGTGTCTGGGATAGAAAGTGGATCTTTGATAAGTATTTATGGTTCTCTCACTCAACATAGTCTTTGCCTTGCCCTTAGGAGTTTTGACTTCAGTTGGGTTAACAAATAAATATTTACCAAACAGCATAACAGGATTGCTAAAATGGAGCATGTTTTAGAAAGAAAGAAATCAGAGGAATAAATCATTTCAACTTGATCTTGAGAAATCAATTTGATATTTTCTTTTTTTATTATAATCATTGTGGCCATTTTGAACGGTACTGTCACATATTCCCTGCTCTTCACATCCTGGGCACAGAGCAGGATACTTCCCTGCTTCCTATGAAGCTACATTGAGCCACGTGATCAATGCCAATTGATGAAATCTCAACAGAAGTAGCCAATGCTGCACCCCAGCTGAATCTCCATGACCTCCTTTATGAAATGGGGTCCCAGTTCTAACCCCTCAGAGCTGCCCTGAGCAACAGGGGAGCAGAGGAGTCGAAAGCTCCAGCCTTGGTACCTGGCACATAATAGGTGCTCAAGAAGCGTGAGATTCCTCCAGCCCTCCTCCTCCACAGGAAGGTTGAGATGAGAGGGAGTGGAGTGCTCTCACCCTCCCCAGGGAAGACCAGACACCCCCAGGGCTGTGTCTAAAGCACGCATTCTCCATGGGGCAGCGTCTCCGTTACACGGGCAAGAATTGGTATTTGGGGGATGAAAAAAAATCTTCCTGCTTTTATGTGGAAGCACAAATACACGTGAAGTATGTAAACACAGAATGTACATGTGGTAGTAAAATCTCATTGGGGAATGATTAGAAGATAAATGTTTCCAAAGGCCCCATAGGTGAACGAGAATGAAAGACAGTTGAGAAACGGGAGTCTAAGGACACGCCAATCAAAGCCTGGGCAGGCTCTCTGATGCCCATCAAAACCCACCTCTTACGATTCATCCTAGTGTCTCCAAATCAGTAACACAATACTTTAAAAAACTCTGTCTAATCCACATTCATTCTTCCTCCACCCCCTTCCCAGCCTCTTTGCCCCTTTGCTGATCTGATCTGTTGCCTCACCTGGGAGTGGAGCTGAGCAGTCAGTGGGTAAGGAAAGCAGAAACTGAGCAGAGAGACACCAGCCTTGGTTTCTAGACATGATTGATGGAACTGTTCGTCCCTCCTCCAGTAACACCAAGGTAGGACACAGCTGAGCGCTCTGCCTCCCCCTGGACCTAGGTCAATTCATACCAGTGTCTCAAATCAAGGGCTTGCCTACAATGTCCAAGAGAATGAAATGCTCCTGCCCACCAGGGTTACTGCTGGATTTGGGCTGAGCCTGGTCTCTTGGAGTACAGCCCACAATGCTATTTGGCTCATCCCTGGGGTACTTCAGCCTGCCTGTGCTAGAGGATGGAAAGCTTAATGGTCACCTTCCAGCATCTCTCACAGCTGGGGATCTGGATGACCATGCTCCCCACTCTGCTAAGACTGAGGAAGGAGGAGCTTACCCTGACATTGCCCAATTCCCTTTTTATTTTTTCAACTTTGAAATATACCCAAAGTCTAAAGCTGTCCATTTGTTGAATAGTTTAGAGTCGAGACTGGAGATGTCAGTTTGACATGATAGAGCGGCTACATTCGCACCAGCAGCACCTGAGCTTCTTGGGTGTTTGTGGAACTTGCAGCCCTCAGCATCCTAACAGAAGTCAAGAGGCCTAATGCTCACCCACCTGCCTTCCCTGAGTTCTCTCCACTCACACAAACCACGCCTCTAATGTCAGCATGCAGGGGGACCCAGCGATGCTCTACCATGCTTCAGGGCTCAGGGCCATGGTATCTGAGCACAGGAGCTTTGCAAGTTAAGTGGACCTGGGTTTTAGCCTGACCCCTGCACAAAAGCTGCATGACCTTATTTTGAATGCTGGGGATTGAACCCAGGGGTACTTTACCACTGAGCTACATCTCCAGCATTTTTTATTTTTATTTATTTTTATTTTTTTAATTTTGAGGCAGGGTTTAAGTAGGTTAGGGCCTTGCTAAATTGCTGAAGCTGGTCTCAAACATGTAATCCTCTTGTCTCAGTCCTTGCAGTTGCTGGAATTACAGAGGTGGTCACCACGCCCAGCTGCTGTGTAGCAAGCAGTAGATAAGATCCTTTACCTTTCTGAACATTCAAGTCTTTTTTCTTTTCTTTTTTTTTGGTACTTACTTTCACTGGCCTGTCGCAAGGATTAGAGTAAATAACATGATTTTCTACTTTCCATTCTGTGAATATATTTCCCAACCCTTCTCCCTTTCTCTGCTTCTCCATCTGTCTGCATGTGCTTCCATCCCTGGTGGCTCTTCCTCCCACTCCCCAACTCCCAGTCAGATTCACTGGGGAGGGACCATTTGCTCAGTTTGTCCAAATTTCCAAAGGGCACATCACTCACAGGCTCAGTACCAGGTCCCCAAACACAGCAGGCCTGGGAACAAGGATTGTTACTGTCCCTGCTGGGTTTGGCTGAGCCTGTGGACGCAGAGGCCAAGAAGGACCCACCAACCTTAAGTCCCAAATCTCAAGGAGGCCCAGTAGGCCTTCCAGAGTGTCTCATATCCTTGAAAGCCCTGGAAGGGCAGGCAAGGACTCAGAGGTTGTACCCTACTTTGATTCAGAACCTGAAATCAGATCAAGGGTCCAGAGCTTTCCAGAATTTCATTTCCCCCTCTGGATAATGGCTCTCCCAAGCAAAGTGGCATTGCCACTAGAAATTGAGTACAGAAAATATGTTGGCTTGAAAAATCAAACAGCAAATAACTTCAAGGAATTGGTTGAAAGAAGGTTGGCTCATTTATTTCTCAGAAGAGGTCCATGGAATCCTGTTCTCTCCAGGTCAAAAGAAAAGCACTTCCTGGGTTTGTGGTATAACTCTTTGGACAGGTTACCCCCAGGCTCCAAAGTGATTGTGACAAGGAGGGGAGGGGCAGAGAAGCTTCCTATGGGAGAAGATGCAGAGGATGGGGATTTAGTGAAGAGGGTGGGTCAGTAAGAGCGAGGATGCTGTCCTCAGGAATCTTGGCTCTCCCCGAATGGATTTATCAGTTCAGTCTGAAAGTTTTAGAAGGCAGCACAGGACCCCACCAATGCCATTCCCCCCTCCCTTCCTGGCCAGTCGCAGGATTCCATGGAATTTGATACAATCAGAGATAACTCATCTTAAGAAGCTCACTGTCCCAAATGGAAAGCAAGACTTCTGTCCTTAATATCAAACACCGTGGTCACTCTGCTTACTCCCACCCCAGCTTCTCTGGGCCGGCCAGTAACCCACCTCCCCCTTGGGTGGGGGAGGGAGCTCAGCAGCAATAATCAGGAGTGGCTTCCAGTCACAGCCCCCTCGTCCCTGCCCAGCTGTCTAAATGCTTCCTGAGGGCTGACTCACTGATGTCCTTAGAGCCATGCTGAGGAATGGCCCACTCCTCTCATTTCACAAATGCCCCGCAGGGCTGAAATGATGTGTCCAAAGTCACTGGGCTACTAGATGAAAAAGACACACTTGGATTTTTTCATAGCAGTACTCTTTCATAGCAGTACAAAGCTGTTTTAATGATTATTTTGATAATTAGAAAATGCACATGTAGCACTTACTATCCTCCAGGCACCGTGCTCAGTGCATTGCGTGTATTCACTCATCCAGCTTCGCAGTAACTGCCTTACACAACCATTCCACAGACAGAGCGGGCAGCCACGCCAGACTCAAGCATTTGCTCCTCCAGGCTCAGATGTGCAGGCCACCAGGACTGGCCAACACAAGAACGTTTCTTCCTTAGAAAAATGTGGAAACATGAAAGGTGCTATTATCCAAAGTCAGGGCTGCTTGCCAACTACAGGGGTGAGAGGAGGTAAATTCATTTCCTTCCTGTCAAGAGAAGCACAACAAGGCTGTAATCAGAAGCTAATGTGTGTGCCTATGATTGGGCCCATCACAGGGGTGACACATAATTGAGCAGGTTTTCCATGCCTGGAGGAGCAGAGCAAAGCCCCATCAGTGGAAGTGTCACTCATCTGGCCAGCACACATAACAATATGGAAATACTAGTGAAGGGCTCGGTGAGGACAGAGATAAGAGGGGCAAGGCCTCTCCAGGCCACAGAGAACATCCACCTTGAAAACAGGCCTTCTGGCCTAAGTTTATAGATGAGGAAACTGAGTCACAAAAAGATTCATGTATCCAAGGTCACTCAGGTAGTAAGCTGTAGGTGAGTCTGGGAAGTCTGTCTCTGAAGTCCATCATCTTAACCACACACCCTGTTGTCTGAGTAAGTTGACATAGCCCAGTCCCAAACACTGGGGAAGGAGACAGGAGAAGAGATGGTGGGGGGTGAGGTCCTCCTGGTGACTGGACTGGCATTTGTTCACTGACTCATTCACATTTTTATCAGGCTCCTTATGTTTGCCCAAAATTGTTCTAAGCACAGAGGACTCACTGGAGTGTAAAGGACATACAAATTATACATAAATATACAAGTGAGACAATTTCAGAGAATGGCAAATAAATTTAAGGAAAAAAAAACTGACCAGGGCAGTGAGAGGTGCAGAAATACTTTTAGAAAATGAAAAAGTTAACTTAAAAAAAAACAGAGAAAATTGGGAACAGATAAATCCAGGATTGAATAATTTGTTAAGAGCTTTTACAGTCACCTACAAAACGTAAGAAGAGTCAGTCACCAGGGTCCTAGAGAAACCAGTAAGTTAGGGACCTATGAAACAGCTCCATTCACTGCCTACTACAGGGCCCAGGTAGACATAAGCTCTGCCATCTTGCACTGCACCCTCGGAAGACTGAACCAGCCCCCAAAGTGATGCACATTTCAGATGCCCATGTCCTGCCCAACCTTAGGAACTGGGGAGAATACAGGAGCAACTGCAATATTCCCTGAGCTTTTCTGCATTGGTCATAGGCCCAAAAGGGATACTAATGGAGACAGCAGAGACTGATGAGGGCTCATGCCCTAAGAGGGGGACCCCCATCCAGGCTGAGTGGAAAAGTCATCTACAAGCAGGGAGTTAATAGGTTTTTCCAAATGAATGGCCCTTAATTTCAATTCAAGGAGAGGTGAAGGCATCAGGTAAAGGAAGTGAGGTGAAAAGGAGGATTAATCCATCTATCAAGGATGTTTGCAACTTCAAACAGGAAAGATGAACTCATGTGTGAGCCATAATGATTTGCTACCAGGAGAAATAATTATCTCAAAGCTTATTGGGCCCCAGAATCAATCTTGATTTAACTGCAATTATTTTGGGTTGCTCATTCTGCTTGCCTCTCCTGAAATCTCAAGGAACAATTTCTCCATTTTTATTTTCTCTATAAATTCCACAAACTTGTTTCTTTCATGTTTTGCAACAGAACGGTCTTCGTGTGGATTACCAATTGTCCCTCTTCCCTCGCCCTCCCGCCCTCTCTAGGTCCTCAGCAGAGTCACTTTCTTCCTGTCATCTCTTCGGCTACCTACACAGCACTTCTCACTATCTTACATTAAATAATATACTGACGTACTGCTTTTTAATGACTTGGCTCTTCTACTCGAATATATGTTGGGGAAAGTTGGGGCCTGTGCCTGCCTCATCTGACTATGTGCCCAACGCCATGTCCATGCCACCCCAAAGTCTAAGGACACAAAGGAGTAAATGAACAAAAAGATACTAAAGGCAAACAAATGTGACTCTTTAATCCTCATAACAACCTCTATTTATTATGTCTGATTATTACTATTTTACAAATGTAGAAACTGAGGCATAGACTATACTCAGCAAGTTAACTCAAGGTTACAGAGGCAGTTAATAAAATAGCCATGATTTCAAATCACAGTCTGGCTCCAGAAACCATGCTTTTTGGATCCAAATATGTAAGAAATATCGGTGACTCAATGAATAAATGGCTGCCTTGGATATCCTGCCTTGCTTCCCAGAGCTATTTGTTTCCAGATTTTCCTGAACCCTATACACCAGGAAAGGTTCTTTACACAGCTGAACCCTCAGTGTACCCTGCTGTCTGTGGGGCCTGTCCAGTCCAACCCTTAAAAGCTCATTGTCCAGATCCACCTTTGCCAGGTGGTGTCAGCCCTGAACTCATGGGCTCAGCACCTAAGAAGAAAAAGGAGGAGGAGGAGGAGGGGGGGGGAAGAAGAAGAAGAAAGAAGAAGAAGAAGAAGAAGAAGAAGAAGAAGAAGAAGACGACGACAAATAAGAGATTCAGAAAGAGAGGTTTCTGACTTAGCATGTTCAGAAGATCTGGTTTTCATCCTTATGTTCAGAAACTGAAGAAGCATGAAGTTATAGGTTTCCTACTTGTGCCCAGCCTTCCATCCAAGAGAAAAGGTAAAATAAATGTCCTGGAGTACCAGTTAACACAGTCTAGGATGGAGGAAGGGAAGGAAGAAAGGGCTATTCCTAGTAAATTGGGAGTGTGGAGAAGAGCCAGGGTGAGCAATTACAGGAACACTGCTGTCGATGCTTGTCTTTGACTCCCAATCCCCTTGGTGCATACGCTGCTCCCACACTTCAGTGTCTGACATGACTGTTTCTACTTGAACTTACTGATCTCCACCCTTACTCTGTCCATACCTTGAATCACCTGGCTGTATGACAGGATAAAGGAAGAAGGGATCCCCATTCCCCTACTTACCTTGGCTCTGCCTTCAAGACCATCCCCATCTTTTGGTGGTACCTGTCCATCCCCATGGGCCACCCAAATCTTGGAAACACAAATCTGCTAACCATCCTTAGACACAGGCCCCTCCCCCACAGGGGTGCTCCACAGGATGCTGAGCCAAGGAAAGCAAATTAGGGAATAATGGGGAAAAGTGCCTTAAATGAGTGGAACTTGCTATTCCTGCCTGAAGATCCTTCAAATGAAGATGGCTGCAGCAACTCTTATAACTGACTCTAGGGACTTTGTAGACATGGGTCCACACCAAGTGATGCTCAGCTGAGCAATTTCAAACCCAATCAAGCCTAGCCAAGTGCACTGTAATGACCAGGAAACAAAAACATTCCAACTGCTCAGCACAGCCAACTCAATAGTCCCTCTTTAACCTGACCCAAGTTCATTCTTACCCTTGGTTCTGAAAGTCAATTTATAGGTAAAGCATGTTTGTAATCTTGGACTCTCCCTTTCCTCCCCTCTTTCTTGTTCAGGTGCTGTGAAGCTGGTTCCTTGGGTCATTTGTTTTGCTCTTGTCCCTCAGACAGAAGGACATGCAGAGTTTTGAAGTTGCTAGGTAGAGTTTCTCCAGAAAATGCTACTAGAGTGTCTTCAGATGTGTTTTCTCTTTGTCCTATAATGTACTGGGTTCCTTTCCCTAGTCAGCTGAAAGACTGACTGGGTACTTCCTCAGGTCATCTTTCAGGAAAAGGTCTCTTCTGCTCACTTTGTTAAACATATAAAGAGACTCATTGGGGGTTCAAGGTCCTGTGTGTGGGCAGACCCTACCCGAGCCAAGCATGTACATAGGGATGGACCAGCATCTGTTTGGAGTTACCAGATCCGACAGTGCAGTTGGTGCATCCTTCCTGGCAAAAAGAACTCAATTTCTGATCTATTCTTTTGAGACAGAAATACTGTCCTCAAACCCAAATGATAGAACTGCCCAGGCCAGACATGACTAAAACGCCCAATGCTGGAGGGCCTTGTTGGCCAACAGAAGTGGCCATACACAAATTCTGCATGCATCTGGGCATGTGACACTCTAGAAGGAGGGGAAGGGTGTTTTCATGGAGTAAATCTGCCAGAGTTTGAATCACAATGTCACAATCTATAATTATATGACCTTGGGCAGTCACTGAATCCTAAGGAGCCTCTGTTTCTCCATCCTAAAAATTAAGAGTACTCACCTCCTGGTGATGGCGTGAGGATTACAGGAGGTCACCCATGGAAAGTACAAAGCCTGGTGCACAATGTCACTGTGAGCTGTGATTTACTAATCTATGCTAGGCCTTGCACTTGAACTTTTCATATTTATGTCATTAAGCCTCAATCCCATCAGGAGAAATGCTTGTACATATCCTTATTTTACAACAGAGATGACTGAAGATCATGCACAAAGGAAAGAAGTCAGGGAGGACCTGGCAGCATTCCCTTGATGATGTAAGGAGGATCCATGTGGAAGGTGCTCCTGCCAGAGGTGGGACAAGGCTCATGTCTTTAGGTCCCCAGCATGGACTGGTTCATTGGCAGCTCTACAAAGACACCTGAGGACAGTGGGCTTAGAGCAGCAGGGCTGTGTCTGACTTTTGCACCTGAGTTGTGTGACTCAGGTGGGTCTCTTTACCACTCAGGTATACTTCATCTTCCTTCTTCATAAATCAGGGAAAATCACATCTTCCTTGTAAGACTATTGTGACGAGTAAATAAATCAAAACTGTGATCTTTCATCCAAGGTAGGATTTTTATCCCATCTTGGACTCTATATGCAAAGGGAAGACGGTAGCAACACAGCATGCTGTCGAAAGCTTCCAGCAAATAACCGATCCTTCCACTACTAACACCAGCTAACACATATGGGTGCTAAGAGTGTAATTAAAGCAGTTTATCTTCATGACAACTCTCCCAAGTAGATACTTTTCATTATCCCCTTTTCCAGATGAGGAAATAGAGCATGTAGTGGTTAGGTAACTCTTTCAAGGTTACAAAACTAGATGTTGAAAACTCACACTGGACTCTTCACCTGGTTGCGTGCAAACTTTACTCAAAACATGAGTCAATCCACATGAGCAACACCATACACAATGCCCAATAGAACACTAGTACTGTAGGTTCACCGGGAACCACTGGGACAAACAGGCAACGAGGCCCTGCGCTTTTGGGTGTTCATGGTCTTCACTATATCAACGTGAATGAAACTATCAAGAGCATGGAAGAGTATGCAGCCTTTCCCAAACTTTGCGGGGCACCAGCATTTATGGTTTTAGGAGTAGCATACCTGAGACTTTTACTCCAGATAGAACAACCTCCCATCAACTCTTAGAAAGACTAAATATAGAGGGAAAGGGCAGGGACGGGAAGGCGATCAACCATTGCTTTTTGCCCTGTCTTCATGTAGGTGAAGTCCTGGACCACGTCTGCTGGTCCAGATCTGTAGACGCATGTCTGCCACCTTTAAAGCACATGCCAGATGGCAGTCAGAGGTCTCAGGAGGGGTGGGACTGGGGAAAGGAAGTCAGCCTTGCATACTCCTGCAGAGCTAAGACTCAGATAAGAACCTGCTAGGAATCAATAGCCCTTTTAACCCAGGGATGGCACACATTTGGGCTGATAGGACTCATTCAGCTGAAAAAGACAGCATTTAGATCTCTACTCTTATCACCAACAGGCCACTGAAACATTCTGTAATTCCCTCAGCTGATATATTATATATATATATATATATATATATATATATATATATATATAATCACTGAATATTCTAACAGGGGTCTGACAGTACAAGGCCATGCTCATTAGCTGCTGCATTTCCCAGTGACTTCTTGAACTTGCACAATTAGACAAAATTTCAGTGTTTCCGTTCCAAGGACAGGCTGCCACTCTTCTTCGGAACTGTATCTTTGCACTGCTGGTCTTGCAAAGAAAGTCCTGGAATTCCAGACAAAAGCTGCGTCCCTTTTCTTCCTGTTTTCTCTCACCAAATTGAAATTCTTGGAGTCAATTCTAAAACCAGGAAGTTTTCCAAAAGATTATTAAGACTGCACTGGCCTTAGAGGATGAGTGACACCTCTCTGTAGATACTTTCTTAATGAATTTCTTGAAATTCTCCCTGCTGTGAGCTAAATGTTTGCATCTCCACTACCCAAGCCCAATCACCAAGTGAGAATAGGAGCTGGGGTCTTTGAGATGTGAGCAGGTCATGAGCACTGAGCCCCCGTGAATGGCGTGCATGTCCACATGAAAGAGGCTCTTAAGGACTAGCTACCCTCTTCACTTCATGAGGACACAGCAAGAAGGTGCCATCTATGAACCAGAAAGTGAGCCTTCACGAGACCCCGAGCCTGCCAGCACCTTGATCTTGAACTTCTATCCTCCAGGACTACAAGAAATTAATTTGTTCACATACCACACAGTCTATGCTATTTTATTATAGTAGCATCCTCCCAATGATTGGGAAAAAGAGCACTATCTCCCCACCACTATGGTAGATGTGGAGACTCTGGAACTTGGCAAGTTGCTCCCAGCCCACTGGGTGAGTCATCAGGGAAACCAACGTTAGAAGATGAACTCAGCTCCTTTTCTCCTCATCTCCTGACTTCAAAAACATCCTGCAGCCCTTTTGCATCCATCGTCAATCAGAAAATCATCAGCCAAGTTCAGAGAAGATAGCAGGGCTTCAGTTTCTTTCGGGTTCAGAATAAAGACGCAAAAACATTTTATGGAGATTGGTGGTATTGTCTCTGAGACAGGTGGCCAGCCCTTCCAAATATCTGGGTCTAAGATCAACATATGTTTAGGAAAAATTGCTTTTGCCTAACATTTTCATTCTTTCTTTTCTTTTTTTTAGGATCTTTTATCTTCCAATGAGTCTTACATAGGTGGAGGCATATACCCATTTCAGAGGCCTGAATATTGACACATCTAGCATACAAAGCACACATACAAGAACAGATGAGTCTTCAAAGGGCAACTGCTCATCCTTGTTCAAGAAACAAGCTTACCTGCTCACACTAGGGCTGTAGCCGTTCCAGTCCTGGCCATGGCAGGAAAAGCTGAGTGAGCAGGACGGACCTTGAGCTTTGGGTGTGGACTGGAACAGGGGCCTCTGGGCTCTCATGCCTGAGTTGGCAAATCAAGAGGAACTGGAGAAGTCTTGAGTTTGGGATGGGCCAAAAAAATCTCCTGAGGGTCGCCAGAGCAGAATTCCCTAGTGGTTAGCTACATAGAGGCCTGTTACCTGTATGGAGTGATTCTAGTTTTGCTCAGGAAACCTTACTAGATTCTAGTTATGTTAAGAAATAGATATTCTCCATTCTAGGAAAGATCCTACCAAGATTCCAATTCCTATCCCATTGGTGACCTTGGATGTGAACCTTCCCCTGCATCCCTGTCAGACCCTCCTTGAATAAGCTTCAGCAGTGCAGGGGCCACCCACCCCTCTTCAGCTGTATCCTATCCCATAGGAGCACAATAGTGACCTCACAGTCATACCTGGTGATTGTGAGGACTTAGTGGGATGATGCTCAGGGCCCCGCATGGATTGCTCATTGGTGACTCAGAGGCTGACTCAGCTGCCGGGAGGCATGAGAGGGAGGGGACAGAGGTCCAGTGGGCTGAGCTCTCTCTTTCTCCCCCTTTAGTCACAGCTCTCCTTTCTTTCATCTATGCTCTATGTTGGGGTCTAGCCAAGATGTCATTTGAACAAAGATTTTGAAGGACCAAAGAAAAGAGTTTGAAAACCACTGGGACAGTGCTTTTGAAAGATTTTATTCAAAAAGCTACAAAAAATGTAAAGAGATATTACATCTATTTCTGAGAAATGTTAAAAGTATTATAAATTTTTGAAGAGCTTTCTCCATGACAATAGTGAAGAAATCCTCATCTATATAATACCAGTCGACTCCAAGAGGCATAAAGGTCAAAGAGCATCAAAAGCATGACCTCTTAACATATGTTGAAATTCCCAGGATGTTAATATTAACTGGAAACTACAAGAATATTTGGGGAAGATAATCTTCATGTTCTGAGACTCTGGTCTGTGGAAAAATCCACAGATATTCTCTGCCAGACTTCAATCTATTTGGTAAGCCAGCCACAGATGACTTGGAACACAGTGACCCTGGTATTCGCCAGAGGCTCTGAGCACTGCAGGATAAGCCTGTTTCAGGCAAACATATCAGTCTGTACCTGAACCAGACTCTGCCACTCAGATCTCTGATCTTGGGGGCTGCCGTGCTGCTCTCCTTGTTTCATTAGTCCAGCCAGCAATGTGATCCTCTGTTTTTCTTTTTTCCCAAGGACAGAAGAATTCAGAAGCCTCATTTCAGTATGTGAATTAAACTCTGCAAACTGACTTAATGAGTCACACTCAAAACTAAGCCTGGAAAGTCCCCAAGAGATCCCTGGGCTTCTTGCAATATTCATGCAATGATGTTCATCTCTTTGAATCTATTACCACTGAGTAATCTGTTGATATTTAACAACAAATTAACAGCAAATATCAGTCTCATATGATACAAAGAAAGTGATCTTCCTGTCTTTTTTGGTGCATGCTTTTTGGAGATGAATTAGTAGACTGGGTTATCCAAAGTAGACAAGCCCACAAGAATGGTCCATAGCCAGATATTTTAAAGTTTGGAATGGGATAGGGACATTGAAATGTGTTTGACCCGAGCTACCTTGTCAGGCAAGGTGCCTGACTAGTTCACCTAAACTCTTTCCAACACAAAGTTCTATTCTACACTGACTTTGTGGCCTTATCCATGCCAGTTACCAATGGGTGGAAACAAATACAGGGTTCAAGTTAGGTTAAAAAATATGCATTGACATTCCTCTATAAGATGGGGGGGAACCCTACTTTCATTGAATGCTGATCCTACATCAGGAAACTATAACCTCTCATTTCTCCTTGTATAAGAGACCATTGAAAATGGCAGGGGAAATAAATGCAGAGAGTTAAGAAAGAGGAATATTTAGCAGTTGTTGGCCTATGGGCCTGTGGAGCTGTGGAGCTGGTGCTCAATACTCGCATGCCAGATCCCCTTCTGCTGCTCCTTCAAGCCAACGCTGTCTATCCAGTGCAGAATTCTGCATTGAGGGAAATATTCTCTATCTCTGCCTTCCACAATGGTAGCCACTAATCACATGTGATTTGGGGCATTTGAAATGTGGCTACAGCAAGTGAGGAACGGAACTTGCAATTTCATTTAAATTTAAACAATAACATGGCTAGCGGCTACAATGTTGAAGAACCGACTAAGTCTGAAATTCAGACTGTTTGAGGAGAGTGTGCGCATGTGTGTGTGTGTGCATGTGTGTGTGTGTGGTGTATGTGTGTGTGTTGACAAAACAAACTGCTCTTTCTGAGTGTCAGGGTCTCAAGCTTATGGGGTGACTGGAACTTCCAGGCTTTTTGCGCTCCCAGGTCTTAGTGAAAGAAATTTCCTTACCGCCTGCGCTAGGCACTAGTGTACAGCGTGCATTAGGAAGAGCACACGACGACACAAGAGCAACAAACGGCGCAGAAGCATCGGAGGCGGAAACAGATGAAATCTTACAAACTGGTTGGTAATTGAGAAAGTGACAGGTCTCCCGGTCTTTGCTGGTAAAGCCAGTTGCCAAATGGGAAACGTCAGTCTCTTCACCTCTATGGAAAACAATCTCCTGAATGCAAAGCTCCAACATGGTGAGGATTTGTGATCCGGACCTTTATATTTTCCATGAAGCTTAAAGGAAATTAATGGGACAATTGGGATATTACAAATGAGAACCACATGCATTTCAGAGGAGGCTGTGACAAATGGCTGGGAAGATCCCAGAGTCAGGGAAGAGGAGGTGTGCAACAAACTCTGGGCTGAGAGCTTTTCCCCATGGTTCATGCCCAGTCCTAATAATGAACACCTGGCCATAAGATGCTGGGAGGGCATGCAGCTCTTCCCTTAGATTCACCGGACAAGAATAGGAGCCCCATGATTAAGTAGTTGTAAGGTTCAATGCGGACAGTATTGGCAACAGGCACTCCAAAACTATTAAGCTCTTTTCAAAGGAATCCTTTTATTATTAAGCACTTCAATCAACATAATTATTATTAGTAATGACAATCATTTGTCAAGTGCCTTCGATATACCAGACAATATATATGGCAATGTCATTAAGGCTAACAGCAACCCTACAAGATATACCTTTATCTGCCCCAACAGTGCTTATTAGATGATACTCAAAATGATTTCCATGCATTACATATGTGTATGGAAATACATATTACAAGTTAAATAACTATACATGTGATCATATATATTGATACCACTAATGGTTAAATAATTATAATGATCTATCTGTAACACTTGTAAATTAGTTAAATGAGGATTAACCCATTTAATCTTCACAAGAATGATGTAGATATTACTTGTAGTCATATTTTACAGATGAAACAAATGAGGCCAAAAGTGACAGGCACCATCCTCCCAGCTAAGCTGGAAGGCCAAAGGACAAGAAAATACATCAAAAAACAATCCCTTGACTGAAAGATTGGACATGGGGACAACTATGTCCTGATCCAGGTCTAGTACATGGTAGAGCCAAGACTCAAACCGAAAGAGAACAAGAAGTCTTCAACAATGCATGTTTGTAGTGTGACTACAGATAGAAAAAGCTGTACTTCAGTGGCTATCTTACCTAAGGTAAAGCCTGGAGTTTGAAATGGCATAGATTAGGGATCACCGATTATGTGCCAGACGTACTTGACAACTTTACCTTCCCAAAAAAGAGACACTATGCAAACTTGAAGGCTGGTATTATTTCTTTGATGCTCCCATCAGTGGATGTCGTCCCAGTATCCATTGTCCACTTGTTCCTTCCCTCCCCCGCAGAGTTCCATTCTGAATCCACATGGTTCCAGGGAAATTGACTCCATCCATTTTCTCTCTACTGCAGCAGCAATGATTGGTCCAAGGATAGACATGTGACCTAAGCCAGTCTAATCTGAGTGACTCTCAGGTCTTTTGCTGTGATTGCTAAGACAAATACACCATTTCTGGGACTACA
>PVKS010020719.1:0-36360 GCA_004027875.1 Aplodontia rufa
AGCCACCACTCCAGCCCCTCTACCTTTAAACTAAAGACCTAGTCGAAGGTGCAGGTTTGAACAAAAAGTATCAACAGATACATCCAAGAATATACTTTATTGTAGAAAATAATGCTACCCTCTGCCTTGATTCTAGTTTTCTTAATGGAAAAATAAATTGTCACACTAGAGTCCTCATTTATACCTCACTTTGTATTAACTGATACATTCATCAAAAAAATTTTAAGATGGCCTGAAAGGCAAGAAAAAAATAGGAGAGACAAAATAATAATAAAAATCCAGATTCTGATATGATACAGATTTTGAAATTATCAGTCAAGGAATTTAAAAGGACTGTGATATATTAAGGGCAAGGTGGAAATGTAAGCAGAGACTGAACCTCAATCAAAGGAAAATGCTCGAAAGCAAAAACATAGTAACAGAAATGAAGCCTCGGTGGGGCTGAATGTCCCAACCTCTAATCGTGCCTTGGTCTTTCTGGTGGGCAACTCCAAACCCAAAGCAATCTAGTTCTATCCCAAGGAGTCACCTGGTAGCATAAACTCGGTATGGTGCTGGGCGTGAGACTGTGGCAGTTCATGCTCTCTGATCTGGTCACCAGCAGGAAGAACGAGAAGTCAGAGGCTCTTTTTCTGTCTTGTCACAACATTCAGATATTTGAATGTCTGTCTTTGCTTGTGCTTTGATGATTAGACTCCCTAATATGTAAGACTAAAAAAGATTCATACGTACAGGGCATTCTGACTACACAAATTAAGGAGCATATTAATTGTACAAATAATCAAAGGGATATATGTTCATTAGTATGAGAGCAAGGGTCATATGTAACCATGATTAAAACTTTCTACATTTATCTCCTTTAGGCAGTAATATGTTTTCCAATTTGGAGAAATAAAGTTGAGTTTTTTATTTCTTTTATTATTGGTGCATAATAATTAGACATAATAATGGGATTAATTATACCATACTTGTACGTGACCATAGTATAATTTGATCAATCTCATTACCTGGGCAGGGAAGGTACTAACTGGAAGTTTCTATCTCTTAAATATAGAAGGCAGAATATTGGTATTCTAAAGGCCCTTCATAATATATTATATTACCCCAAAACGTTGTCTACTAAGCAAACAACAAAAAAAGCAACTCTTCAATGGCAGGACCTGGATCTAAGCAACATTTACATCTTTGCTGTCTGCCAAGCCTGCAGAAGACATTCAGTGTAAATTCAGATTGACAAATTTGTAAGAGCAGCTGAGCCTTGTGTTCAGAGTATTAGACAAGAGGTCATAGTCTCTACCTAAGTAGTAGTCATTCTCTAGTAACATCACTTTGTTGAAAGAACTTTTTTCCCCTTAGATAATCTTGAACTGAGACTTCTACAGCAATAAGGCGCATTTTTTATTCCTAATATTTATGTGATCTTTAGCTCAATCACTAAACAAAAATGCTTTATTTTCACTTTTCCTCTCCAGCTCATGCATTAGTAGGAAAAAAAAGACATTATTGAAAAAAATAGTTTTTGCTTAAAAGAACCCCTCCTTACTTCCTGGACAGCAGTATGCAAAGGTAATCAGTTTCTTATAACCTAAGAGGCAGATCCCATGACAGTTTTAACATACCAGATTAGCAGAGTTGGTGCAATTGATAATATTCAGTATTGAAGTGGAAAAGGGTGATCTAGGGGCATTAGGGGTAGAGGGTTAAGTAAAATTTGTACATATGTTAGAAACAGGAGTCATAGCTATCAAGATTTTAAATACACAACAATTTCTACATGAGAATTCGTACAAATATAGAATCATTGAAAAAGTAGGAAAGGTGTGAATATCCATGCATAGGAAAATGGTCAGATAAAATGACACATTTGCATAAAGAAATAAAATATTACATTTAAAAATTGTTTAGGTTCTTTCTCCACAGATACATGCTCACACACTATGTTAGCATCTCACTGAAAATAATTACTTTTGTCTCAGTGAACTTTTATCCTAGAGAGAAGTTTAGAAGATTGCACAGCATGCTGCTAATTGTAGTTATCTATGAAGGCCGAGTTTATAGTCGCCTTTTATTTTCTACTCTGCATTTTTATATTGCTTTTGTAATGAAAATAATTATAAAAATTTAGAAATATGACATTTCTTCTTCAGAGTGGGCATTATGGGTTGGGGATACAAAGAGGCATAATAGACCTTAATCCTGACCACAAGGAGTTTATGCTCTAGTCAGTGGGCCTAAGAAAACAAATACATACAATAACGTTTTGTGGTTCCTCTGATATAATTCAGTAGTCATAAGGGTTTGTTTGAGCCATAGGAACAGAAATTGGGTTTGAAAGAGAATAAGAAAGCAGCCATAGAAGGAATTTGAACAGAATCTTGGCAAATGTGATATTTAATTTGGTATTTGATAGGTAAATAGACAAAGGAGGGATCACAAGAGAGTGACGGCATGGGTGATGGGGTCCTGTTTGAGTTTGGCATGGCTGTGGTGCGTGAGCTCCAGCACGTGTGAGTGTTATGGGGAAGGAGCCAGGGCGGTGCACGCAGAGAACAGTGAATAGGATTCTGGCTTGTGAATCGGAAAATTGTGCCTTCTTGCTTCTGACACAAAGAGGCTGTGCAGATTTAGATAAAGTTCTTCTCATTAGGCCTCAGTTTCTTAATCTGTGAAACACAAGGTTGGACTGATTAGTGCTTTTATTTTTCCCTTTCCTTCTTTAGAAATAGACCCTTTTAACCAAAGAAATTAAACAGCATGGGAAACAAAAAAAGTAGGTGGAAATGGAGTTTGTGCTTGGGCTCTTCTTCCAGTTGACAGATGGGAGGGGGTGGTGAGACTGTTCCTGCCCCAGAGCCCTGGGGGTGCACAGGTAGGAAGCCCTGGCCTGATGGGACTGCAGAGTCCTTTCAGGTTTGGAGATTCTGTGCCACGGTGCTGAGCTGTTTCCATGGCATCGCTTCCTTCACATTTCGCTTTGTTCACTTCCTAAGTTTCTGCTGCACAATCTTTCAGGGTCGTTTCTCATTATACCAGAAGTGGTCCTCCACTTTATGCCCATCTTCCTGACATTTTTATTCCTTCCTATGTCATTCTTATTTACTAATTTTGCCACATTAATCTGTGTGAATAGACTGGCCTTTAGAGTATGGAAAAGAAAATTATAACAGTTAACACACTGAGAGCACACCATGGTTACTGTTTTAACATTGTGTATAAATTATCACCTACCACCCTCAGGACAACTGCATGACCTAGGTGCTAACATCATTATTACTTTATAAACAAGGAAACTGAGGCAGGCACAAAGAGGCAAATGCTGTGACTGAGGTCTGAGATGAGCAATTATCAGAACTGTGATTCAAACATAGACCCACTGGCTCTAGAGAGATGTCCCTTAACTGTGGCCTGACCTTTTTACACTTTCACTGTCTTGGGCTTCAGTTCGGTTCTGTTGCTTTCTTACCCTTTCAGTTCTCAGTAAGAACGATCCCCATTCATTTAACTGTCGTTGCATGCTCTGGAGCTATGTCTGTTACTGAAATTTGTCCTCTCCCCTCCACTGCCTCCCAAGAATGAGATGGTTGACTCAAAATAGAAGAGATTAGGGGATCGTTGTTTTGAATTAATTTGGAGGGATGTAGCAGGGGGAAATGAGCCTGAGAGATTCAGGTATAGGAATTTCACCTTAGGCTGGCATTAGCACACTGACCAAGGAATTTGTGGGGAAGGAAGGCAGGGAGCAAAGAACCAGAGCCAAATGTTTGTATCCATTGTCAAAGTCAGAAGATAATGAGGTGACAGCGGAAAGTGGGAACTATTTTCTATTTTAAGAGGCTAAATAACCTTGGGAAATGATTTGGTGCTATCATGTTATTTTAACCTGGTGCCAGGGATAGCTGTAATAACCAGAAAATAAGTAAGGGCAAAGAATACGTGCCAACATCGGCTTCTGCTAAGTATATTGTTGCTACCCAGAAGTCAAGGGAAAAAATTACATGATTAACCAAATTTTTAAAGACTAAAACCTTTGTACCACAAAATGTTAGCCATGTTTATTCAGCAAGATAGGTCTGCCAAATAGACAGGAAGCATTAGAAAAAAGATTAGCCTAGAAGCTTTTGGCCAGTGTTAACCAATTTCATCCATAAACTCTGGAAGGTAAATTTTAAGAAAAAAAAAAATCATGTAGGTTTGTTACTTTTGCCCTGAAAATTAAACTACAGGAAAACTTAGCTATTTCTTTTATTATTTCAACTATTTGAGGTAAGGGAGGAAATATATAGTAAATCTATGTATAAAGATCAGTAGAGGGGTTGGAGCAATGGCTCAGCAGTTGGAGGGCTTGCCTGGCATGTGCAAGGACCTGGGTTCAAAGCCCAGCACCACATACACAGCCAAGTGTCAGAGAAATGAAGACCAGATGTAAAAATAAATAAATTTGATTCTTTCTTTCCTCTCTTTCTTTCTCTCTCTCCTTATCTCTAAAAATAAATAAAAGAAAGCTTTTTGCCTCATTGAAGCACTCACTTTTCTTTCCATTTATTGAATTGAAAGTAATGTTCAGATTTATAACATACTTGTTTAAAACAGTTCCTAAACTCCAAGTAGGTGAAGTTTGTGAAAAGAAAATAATAAAGTAAGTTTACTGAGATCTCAGTATACTTTTTACTTTTAGAATAGAAGTTGGAATCAGAGTAGTCCTCTAAGAGTATAGGTTGATAAACATCAGAGAGAGTTCAGTTACTATACTTCCAAGATAGTTTATGTGCTTGACCAGTTGATCATTCCCAAAGACACAAATCCCCATCACACCCAAAGAAGTTCATTTTTGTAAGAGTTACTTGATCATTGACATACTCCTAAAAAAAAGAAAAAATCTTTTTACCTATTTGTTAGGAATTGATAGAAAGTAAGGATAATGTCATTCTTTTTAAAATTTCCGTAGTGTTAGAGATTGGTTCTAGTGACCCACTATAAAATCCTACTTCTTTAGAAAGCATTCCCAAATGTCCTTAGTAAGTTACTAATTTATATTTTCTCATTTATGGATTTCTGCATTAATTCAATAACATATGATTGAACAACTATTATATGGAATTAAAGCCGTGATAGGTAAACATGGTTCCTGGTGTTATGGACTGAATATATTTCCCTCAAAATTCATAGGGTGAAACAAATCATTAATGTGATGGTTGTAGGAGCTGAGGCCTTTGGGAGGCAATTCATACCCTTATAAAAGATGCCCCAAAGGGCTGCTTTGTCCCTTCCATCATGTTAGAGAACCCAGCTAGAAGATGCCATCTTTGAACCAGGGAAATGGACTCCCCACCAGACACTGGATATGCTGGTGCATCCATCTTGTATTTCCTAACCTCTGGAGCTATGAGAAATAAATTCTGTTGTTTATAAGCCAACCAGTCTATGTAATTTTATTGTAGGATCCCAGATAGACTAAGACAGCTGCCTTCTATAGTGCGTGCTTTCAGGGGAGAATACAGGGTAAGTATACCCAGTTAGCAGGCAACGTCATTACTGCTATAAAGGATCTGCATGCAGATCTGGGAAGACATCTTGAAGAAAGCGCTATCTAAGCTAAGTAGCGCCATAAAGTGATTATATGTATTGTAGAAAAATCATAGTAGGTGCTATGTAGGGAATGTGTTGGGGGGAGGCAAGGAGTTCATCATTGTTTAAGATTAGAAACCAACTCCAGTATCCCAATTTTCAAAATTATTTCCTGGAAACCATTCCTGATACCAAGGGCTACGTTAGTTAGGCTCCAGGCAGAAAGATACAAAGTTAATATTTTAGATAGAGGTGATTTAACATAGGGAATTAGGGAGATAGTGTACTAGGGGGCTGAAACAGTTAAGAGTGGAAGCTCAGGTAATCTAGAGATTGGTAATTTCAGGAAGCAGCTGTCATCCCTGGTTCTGGGGGACAAAAGGGAATGGTTGTTGTTAACTAAACCTAGAAACTCAGAGTAGGGACTACCATAGAGCTGATATGTTGCCGGCTGACAAGGTACTTGGACCTCTGGGGATGGACTGCCTTCTGACGAGTACTCAGACCATCAAGGAGGGTCTGTGGCTGGTATGCTGCATGCTGCATGCTTGGGGATCTGAAGCTACTTGCTACTGAAAAGACTGACAGGAGCTGGAAAATAGGAAGGAAATTTATTTTCTCCACTTTTACCTTCCACCTAATAATAAGCCAGTTTCAAGGGAGTCTGGGAAATGTGGTTTGCAGAGTTCTAGCTCCAGCGTCACAGAGAATATGAAGGATGGGCTTGGGCTAAGACACAGATGGTAAATGATCTACTCCATATAGTTTAGAAAAGTGACTCTGGCTCTAGACTTTATGAAGTGGATTGGAGGAAAGGGCAACTAGGTACTGGTAAATTAGTTCAGAGGATGTTGGTAGAAATCTAGGCAAGAAATGATGGCACCTTGATTTAGAGCAATGACAAGAGAGAAGTGAGTAGATGTAGAGAGACCGAGAAAGTAGAGGGGAAGTGAATTTGGCAGTTTATTATAAGGCATGGGGATCTGCAAGAATAAAGAAGAGGGAGGAGTTACGGAAGACACTTGCATTCTGACTTAAGTGGATGGAGAGTTGTTAACTAAGATAGCAACATAGGATTAAAAACTGTTCAAGAAATGATTTATTCCATTTTGAACTGGCTGAGTTGATGTAGATATGTGGGCAGAAGATGAAGATGCAATGTATTTTCAGCCTCTAGGTCATATTTGAAGCCTTAGCAATAAATGAGGTCACCAAGAAAGACTCCAGAATGCAGACTAGAGAGCACAGGACGGAACATGGAAGCATAGCAACATTTTAGGAAAAGAACGCAGAGAGGAGAAAAGTTTGTGAAGGATACTGTGAAAGAGTGGTCTCAGATGCTGGGCAAAGTGCATGGTGTCCCATAAGCCAGGAGAGAATGATGGAAGAAGAGCCATGTCCAACATGCTCTGAGGTTGACTGTTCTGGTGTTTTTTTGGGCTTCTGTCAGACGCATCAAGTCTGCCTGTTTTTCACAGTCACTTATGGGTGCTTCTTCTCTGTATTTTGTATGAATTAGCAGCCAGCACACTTGAACTTGTAGGTCAGCCACTTGTTTTTATAAATGTTTATTGGAACAGTCATGTCTGTTCACTCTGGGACTGCTTTCCTACTGCAACAGTAGAGTCAGGTGATTGCACCAGAGACTCAGAGACTGTATGATCTGCAAGGCTTAACATATCTATTATGTGGCTCTGTATGTTTTCTGACCCTTGGATTATGGTCTTGTATTATGTGTTTTATATAAGCTGGTAAGATTGAGTCTGACTTTTTTTCTTCTTTCTTTCCCTAGTTTTAAAAATTTTGTAACATGTCTAGTAGAGTTGTATGTTGGTTGGTCATGGTCTCGCATTTGGGCAGAGGCGATAGAGCTAAGGAAAGAAAAGGCTAACGGATGATTACAGCAGCCACTTTTCTTGGCTGTGTGGCCAACAAGTAAGGAAAACTGCCAGGGCCAGGAAGGTGGAAGAAGACAGGGAGGATGGATGCATGGGTTTAGGATGTGCTTTTCCACCTCTCTGTTATACCAGGTGCTTTGTTAGCTTCTGGGATTTCTTCATTAGTTCAGAATCTAGTTGGAAGTGAAGACCGCTAAGCAGAAAGTTAGACCCTGCAGTGTGCTTAACACAGTGCTAGAGCTATGGGCACATGGTGCAAAGGGGTCATGCCTTGCCTGCCCTGGGGAGGAGCAGGAAGAGGAAGAATGATCACACTGAGGGGACAGCCACCAGGGGAGCCCAATTCCAGAGTGCTGCTTCAAGCTGGCAATGGGTTTAGAGTATGTGAGGTGAGGTGGGGCCACATACTCTACTCTACACTACTCTCTGTAGTCAAAAGTCCTGGTGAGAAGCAGAGCCCTTGAGGTTGTGCAGTCACGGATAAAAGGCAGTTCTGAGAGATTTGTCTGTCACCAAAATTTATCTTCCAGGCATTCTTTCTTTTTCTTTCTTTCTTTCTTTTTAATTTTTTTCCTTAAAATGTATTAAGTGTGTTTTGAGTTTGTGGGAATCATAACCTTGAATTGGTTGATTTTCCCCTTATGTAAAGTACAAGTCATCTTGCATTAATATGTCTTTTGACTGGATTTATTTTGCCTTTGGGGATGATAAAAGCTCAGTGAGCTGAGCATCTATCATAGGCAGTAGAAGTTCTCTGTGTATTTAAAACTCTGAGTTGGCTGTCATTTTACTATGTACACCCCTTAATCATAGCAAACTGCACCTTCCCATCACTCTTTGTTCTCCCAGTGGCCTGTAGGAATTGATCTGGGCAATTTTTAGGCCTATACTATATGAATAAAGACAATGAGACACATACTTGATGATCTAAATTTTTTTTTTTTGACCAACATTTGTAGTTTTTGGTAGGTTTTGTCAGGTTCTTTAGATTGCAAGTAACAGCAAAATGGGAGGTTTTCGCAAGTTTGCATATGAACTAACTACCAGAGTGGAGTGGCCCAGGAAGTTTTGTGTGCTTCCCTCTCTTTCCTTCTTTTCTCTCTTCTCTCTCTCCTTCTCTCCATATTTGCACCACCCATTTTTCAGTCTGTAGATCAACTTTTTCTGTAGTTCTGCGTATGTGTGATCTGTCTTCTTCCAGCTTCTCTGCATCATAACTCACCTTAAAGCTTCTGCTTCCCCTGCTGAGTGGGTGTTAAGGCTATTTTCTTTTCTTTCTTTCTTTTCTTTTTTTTTTTTTTAAGAGAGAGGGACAGTGAGAGAGAAAGAGAGAGAGTCAATTTTATTTAGTTTTTCATGTAACTTGTTGCTCCAACACTTTGTTGTGTACATGGTGCTGGGGTTTGAACCCTCATATTTGCACATGCTGGGCAAGCGCCATAATCGCTGAGCCACCGCACCAGCCCCCTAAAGCTGTACTCTTATAGTGTGTTTTCAGAATATCATTGGCCCAGTGTCTTTCCAGATGAGGTCATATTGTGGCTGGATTGAGTCTTCTTGGATCAGGTCCTTTACCGGTTCCACTCAACCAGGACTTGGAGGAATGCCTATGTGACTCTGAAGACCAAGAGGTTGGGCAGTTTCCCTCAGAAACACAAAGTGAGAAGCATAGCATCCTTGAGGGTCACTCTTCTCTGCCTAGTCCATAACTCAGTTTCTACACACAGTCCTAAAGATCTCCTTTTGTAATGTAATCTAATCTTCAGAGGTAAAAACCACACATTAACTTACTCTTTCCCCAGAAGAAAGCCATCGTTAGCTGTTACATTAAGCAGCAGCTGTAGCACCACTTGGAAAGCAGCATCCCAGGCTGAATCCAGTTTTCAATGATGTTCATTGCAATTCTAGGTCTCTCATAATCTGGCCTAGCCTTCCTGAAACCTGTGGGCTAAAATGGTACATGTATCCCCTGTGCATACCCAGATGTGATGGTGATGATGAAGACTCTTAACGCTTATTTAACCAAGGGGAGAAGACATCCCTACCTCTCAATCTAGCTCTGAAGGACAGCATACATTAGTCACTGTCTAGAGGAAAAGAGCCCACATCTAGTGATGAGCAGCCACCTTTCTGGCATTCTAGGGATAAACACTTGGAAATGGGATTTTTTTTTCTTTTTTTTTCTTTTTTTTTTTTGGTGGGGGAAGCCTGGCTTCTAGGCCCTTGGCTTGTTGCCTTATCTTTTCTCCCATGAAATGAGTTCCCTGATCTGTAAACAGCTACTTTAGAATTACTGTCTCTAAGTTGTTGATAAAACTAGGTCTTTGGAAATACCATGGAATCTTCTCTGTTCTTCCTGTCCCTTTTTCTTCTTTGTGCCTTTCCTTGTTAAAATCTAGTTTAGAGGTTTCTTTCTCTTTTCTAATGAGCTCTTTAGCAGTTAACAACATGACCTGGAGTAGAAATCTCAGCTCAGCAGTTGAGTCTCAAATCGCTGTTTTGGAATTTTTTCCTTCTATTCCTGTTAAGAAATTAGAGTATCCTGATTTTGTATAGAGTAGGTATCTATGGAACTTGGATTCCGTAATCAAGCTTGTTTATTTCTGAGCATTCTTTCTTGGCTAATTTCCATGTGATTTCTAAGTTAATTGCATAGGGAAAAAATGAAAAATTTAGCACTGTATTGACATGACTTTTGCATTTGCATTTAATCATTTGCTTTCTTTATCTCACAAAGTACAGTGAGCTGCCTTTATATTTACATACCATTGAGAAGTATATGATAAACGAGGGTTAGAACTGGAATAGTGTAAATTAGCACAGTCATTTTGTAAATATATCCTCATCAAGGAACACTGTAGCCAAGAAGGTCCCAAGTTATCAGCCAATACTAAATAACTTCAAACTAATTAAGGCATTGCCACTTAAAAAAAAAAAGATAAGATACTTATCTATCTTAATTTGTTTTAATTTATTTGTCTTAATTTGGCTAATAAAAGTTCCTGATTTATAACCCTGTATCCTTTCTTTTTAGGTCTTCCCATTCTGCCTGGTTGGAGTTAGGCCTATTTTAATGGGAAATGGTTGCATGGACTGTCACATTGATCACAGTTACCCAAACCATATGGTGATTTCCGTGTTAGAGGAAAACACATAGAGAATTAGCAGAGCAGTTGTGCGATGATGCGTAGTGTAAGGTGCATTATACAGGGGTAAAGGTCATTGTGATTGTCCAGGGAGTGATGATTTGGCATTGTGCAATTTATTGCTCTGCAGTCATTGTTTTTACGTGAACATAGAAATCTAAGAAGTTTGTTGCATGGGGTTATGAGAGAAAGGTTAGATACAGAAGCTTTTTTGAAAAACCAAATGCAGATGTTACATAGGTAAGCCCTCAGTTTGAAGTCAGTGGTCCTTGAGACAGCAGCAGCTACGTGGAACCCCCTTGAGGGCTCAAAGCTCCATCTGGAATAGTCTCTTGACAGTGCCAGCCCTGCTGTACCTCTCCCACTAGGCAGTGATTATCTTATTTCTCTCTGAGGTTCATAGCATAGATTTGGAAGATAGTACTCAATGAAAGACTTGACTAGAAGGGTGAAACATGAGTTTTCAACTCTCAAGTTTACATGGAACGCTTATTGTTTGCTTATAAAGACATTACATAAGATATCAATGGACGAAGACTAGCAGGATAATATTTTTAAGAATACCAATCAAGTAGATGAACATCCTTGAATATGCATCTTTGCCCACTGTTCATTGATTTCCTCTGGGAAAATTTGTAGGAATAGAATTGCTGTTACATTCTACTCTATTTTCAGATGGTGTTTGTTTGTTTGTTTGTTTGTTTTTGTACTTGGAATTAAACCCAGGGGTTCTTTATCACTGAGCTACATCCCAGTCCTTTAAAAAAAAAAGAGAGAGAGAGAAGGACCATGAGAGAGAGAGAGAGAATCAATTTTTATTTAGTTTTTCACATGGCTTTCATTGCTCTGACACTTAGTTGTGTACGTGGGTGCTGCGGTTTGAACCTGTGTTCTCGTGCATGCCAGGCAAGCACTGTAACCGCTGAGCCACCACTTCAGCCCCATCCCAGTCCTTTTATTTTACCTTTTTTATTTTGAGACAGGATCTCACTAAGTTGCTGAAGGTTCCGCTAAATTGCTGATGCTGTCCTTGAACTTGAATTCCTCCTGCCTTAGCCTCCCAAGTCTCTGAGATTACAGGTGTGAGACACTGTGCCCAGCTTAGAACTTTTGATAAATATAATTGAAGTATACTCCAGAAGTTGATACCAGTTGACTGTCAATGAGAGTACTGGCATTCAACCCTCCACCCCCTCACACAGCTCATAAGTATTTGTATTTGTTTCTCTAGACCCTGTTCTGTGGCACTTTATTAGAATAGTTAGCGTGCTGGAAGAGGAAGAGAATATGAAGTTTGTATCAAACTTCTAAGATGATTGTGAGATCAAAATGTTTGGCTTGCTTTTGGTTTATTTTGATGCTTTTGGTCCAGTTCCCCCAAATTGATGTAGTGGTTTCTTTTTGCAGTATTTGGGTGCTCTTCCACTGAACCAAACCCCCAGGCCTTGTTATGTTGAGACAGGTCCACTAAGTTGTCTGGGTTGGCCTCAAACTCACTATCCTCCTGCCTCAGCCACTTAAGTATCTTTAAGTATCTGGGATTACAGGTGTAAGCCACCATACCTGGATCCATGCAGTGATTTCTTGACTCCAGTTTTACCCTCCCATTTGACAGTACCTTTCTCATTGTTGTTGTTGTTGTTGTTAAATTCTGCTCTACTTTTCTGAACATGTATTCTTAGAACTTCCCCAATCATATTAATTAATTTAATATTTGTACCAGGTTCTGTATCCTCAGTAACCAGGTAGGAATGCACTACTGAATAGGCCAGTTATTAGAAAAACAGCAACTTGGATTAAGCCTCAGTCTGAAAAAAAAACAAAAAGACGGGATGGTGTTGACCTGTGAATTTGAGATTGTAGACGTGTTGAGGGCACAGGGCTAGTGTTGCCAGGTTCTCCCACTTTCAAGAAAAACTGGACATCTGTTTTACGTAAAATATATGCATTTTAGCATGTGCATGAACCAAGAAAACTTATTCTTGCAAAACTACCCATTTATGACCTCAGGTCTATCCCCACCCACTTCAGTGAGCTTCTCTCCACCAGTAGGGATGAGCATTTTTTATTTTTATTTTTTGATGCTGGGATTTGAAGCAGAGTCTCATACACAGTCAAGAATGAACACATTTAAAGTAGTTTTCCTTCCATTTCCCCTCCTCCCTAGTACTTAGTACAAAAGGGACAGGGTTCATACTTCTTAGGCAGCATTTTCCTATGGTGGCTTCTGTGTGACCATTTCTTTATTTTTTCTTGCATCTCTGAAAGTGTGTGAATTCTGTGCAGAAATGGTTTCCTGCAGAGTGTTCTTTGCATTCCACCTTAGGCTGGGTCTATCTTTCAGGGCACGCCTGTTGCACAGAACACAGTAGAAGCAGAGGGTGGAGCAGGCATGTGTTCTACGTCACTCGAGCCAACAGCTTCCCAAAACATGCTCTTTGGCTTCCTATTGAGGTAGATATACCTGCATAATCATGGAAGCAGGCCTAATTAAATTCTTTAATTACATTTCAATGATAGGTTTAATAGAATAAGTGTTTCCTGATCACCTGTCTCTGAAGGAGCAAGTTGTAGTTATCTCTTCTGCTGTGGAGCAGCAACTTTGCATTCTTAATTCAGTCTGATTGGTTGCCTGTTTTCCTTGTCATTCTCCTTGTCTTACTCTACCACTGGAGTATATCTGATTTGTCTATGATCTCCAAGCCTTGTGCAGAACCGTGTCATAGAAATAACTCAGTAAATGCTGAATGAAGAAGGATAGAGCCTGTCCCTAGATGAGATTTCTTTGTTACCTCTGTTGAAAAAGACACTCTGTGCTAGGAACATAAATATTCATTAAGGTCAGATACATGTCCTATTGGAAGGCTGGGAACTCTTGATTCCACTTTATTTGGCTTTCCTGTCTGATGGTTAGTAGTAAGTGATAGGAACTATTATTCTTTATATCTTTGTCTAATTGCTAAATCTCCAAGACTTGGCTAAATTGATTTCTTCTTTACTGCTTCATTGATTTGCTGACTTGTTGATTGTTTTTCTTCCCCACCAGAATGTAAGCTCCATATGGGAAAGGATTTTCATGATCTTGTTTTTCTCAGTATCCTTTATGTCTGGGACTGGGCTGCCTTGTTGAATGAATGAGTATGTGTCTTAACCCAGCTTTGCTCTGCTCTTTGTGTGTGTGTATTATCTGTTTTGTCTTCTTTCTTTCTTTCCTTCCTTCTTTCTTTTTCTTTTTCCTTTCCATACCACTCTGAGTCTCCCTGGCATAATAATACTTCATCCTTATTGGGGTAGACTGCACTTGACTACTGTCATTATTGTCTTGTTTAGCCTGGAAGTTCCATATGTTGAAGCAGCAGGGAGCAATTGGAAACAGGACAGATTGCATGAAGAAGACCCATCCCTTCTCTTTCTCCTGTCCAGGAGAGATGTCAATACCTCCCTACTTCCACCTCACGTTTGGGAGATGAAATGGGATGCCATTTGAGGAAACACTTTGCAAAATACACTGTGATATACATGCTTTTGCAATCATAATCTGATATGCCGATGTGCTTGTATGCCTTTCAAGGACTGGGGCACCTCAAGTAGGATCAGAGCTGGGGAGCAAATTTTCATCCTTGTTCATCCTTCATGAAAGTCCTGTGAGGCAAGCAGCACTGTCCCACTTTAAGGATGAAGATATGGGTCTCAGAGACATGCAATTTTACCCAAGTATTTATTCATTGAGTAAAAGCAAAGACAGACTCAGACCTGGATCTTCTGATGACAAATGTAGACTTATTTTCACCAACCACCATCTCTCTGATAGGAGAAGTGACCGGTTTGCCTTGGCCCCTACATTCTGATGGTGATCTTGATCACAGGGGTTTGAACATCTTTGCAATTTGTTAATGTGTGATGCTGTTAAATTTGTACTAGTGTTAATTAAGTTCATATTAGAGTAGTGTTCAATTGATAGATTATGTTTTTCTTCCCTATCAAACACTGCTCAGCTAGTTAGGTCATCAGTTAGTTATTTTCTGGAACATGCTGATTAAAAAGGGCTTGACATTGAATGACAGAAGAGCTGATTGAATGGGGCAGAGACTGCATTCACATATGGACCTTGAGTCTGACCTGGATTTGTAGGTTATTTTGTGACATCCCAAAACAGAGTAGGGGTGCCTGCCTACCCACTCATTCCAGTCACATAGAGATTTCACTATTATCAGATGCTGGATCCTAACCTAGGCATTCTGGTTTGTTGCCTATGAGGAGTCTCAAGTCAACCTGTAAAGAATCTTTAGTTACCCAGCAGGACCTCATGCAGCTGCTTGTGGAAGTCAGGATAATTCTGGCATTTCTGAGAGCATTTTAATAGAGCACTGATTACAGATTGCAGACACCTGGTGCTGTTTCTGTATTGTGGCTGAAGGGTACAGTTCCAAAGACAAGAACTGGGCTTGAAACATTCCTATTTTCCTACCCTGTTGTTTGCCAGGGCCTGGAATAGGTACCAAGAAACTCTTATGACACCTGATTCAGACCCTGGGTGGTTAGTGTGTGTTTTCAGGAGACCACCAGTGCTAGAGCATTCGTTCTTAGGGTGATGATATACATGACTTTGTCCAGGGTGAGTTTTCCTGCCAGTGGCTCAGAGCACCAAAAGGGCTTCTGTTGATTGGGATCTGCATGGAGGCCTATAGGTTGATTCTTTGCCAGAGATTTTCTGTGCTTCTTGGACTACCCAAGGCTGTTCTACTTGGGCAGACCATCATTGCTTTTGGCCTCAACAGACATATGAGAAAACATAAGCTGTGAAATTTCAAGGGGAAAAAAAAGGTGAAAGCCAAAAATTAAGGTTTAGAAATCTATGCACTAGACATATTCCTATCCAGGACTTAATTTTGTGCCAATTCTCAAGAAAAAATGAACATGAAAAGAATACTTATTGTGATTAGTCATGTTTTCTTTCTCTTTTCTCCCTGCTCTCCCAACATACCACCTATTCTCACCTTCTACAGACTGCTATAATATTTTATATTATTATTTCATGCTTTTCTAATTTTTCCTTGAAAAAAGCATTGTAGTATAGTGGAGTGCAATGCCTAGTTCCAATTTTGTCTGTGCTGCTCTTTAGGGGTATGACTTTAAATCCTCCTTAATCTTCAGAGTCTATATGACTTAAGTGAGAGAACTGGATAAGATAGACAATCAGCAAGATCTGTCACACCTATTAAAATTTTAAGCTTCAGAATGTGAAATTCTGAGATGGGAAGAAGGATTGGAGGGAAAAAGGGAAAGGAAAACAGAGGATTAAAAAATAAGTATATTTTGAACTTGTAGGATACTAACTAATAGTTCCCATGCAATCAATAAAAACTGGAAAAGTAAAAAATATAATAATCAGTAGAAGAAGGGAACCACAGGGTGGGAGGAGATGAGGGAATGGGAATGCTTAGGAGGGATATCATCCAAATTATATTGTTATATTGTGTACCTGTATGAATATGTAACAACAAATTCCATCTTTTTATGCATCTGTAATACACTGATAAAAAATGAAAAAAAACTGCACATTAGAATGTGAAATTCTGTCTTACCTGTATTTTTCCATTTGGGTATAAGCTGCTGGTGGGTAGAACCCAAAAGGTGTCAGGAAATAGTTGCTGGTTGGCTCATTTGTGAAAGTCTTGCTTAGCTCCTCAGTAAAATGGAAAGGGTGAAATTCCCTGTGCAGAGCCTTTTAACTGTGTGAAGCTTGGGGCACAGCTAGGAGGCAATTTAAGGTTACCAGCAGCACTGGAAGCAAAAGATAGAAGGCACAGAAAGTGTGAGGTGGGGGAGAACAAAGAGGGTCCAAATTGTACTTTTGAAATGCCAGTGGATCGGGTAATACAGTAAAGGAAGTGGAAAGAGGAGTTTCCCTTGAGAACTAGCAGAAGCCTTTGAAATGAGTGCCTTTCATATTTAAACCTTTTCCGGTTTGGAAAATAGCCTACAAGGTTCATAAAACTGCCTCATGGCAGCCATCCAAGATCTCAGGAGTTGACTCCGGTTGCAAACTGCTAGGGTGGAAAGGAAAGAAGGGTGGTGAACTTTTTTGCTGAGGCTTCAGTAGGCACTGGTCACTGGTCTCTTATGGAGGCAGATACCCATTGCAGAAGCTCTCCGCTAATGTGTCATCAACTCCCCAGTTCAGTTTGTGGAATCAAAACAAGCACCATCCTAGCAGGACCTTGTGAACCATTTTGCCAACTAAACAACATGCCATGTACACCCAAGATAAGCAGATATCCAGAAAGAATGAGTTCAAACTACAGCCCAGTTGGTTATATTGTTATCCCAGCTACTGGGCTGGGATGATAACGGTATCGTGTCCACCAGAAAGCAGGGCTGATCAGAGACAAAATTGTGAAGCAGTTGAGTTTGTCTTGATTTACCTAGAATGAATTTCTGTCTCCCCTTTTCCTACCCTTTTCACTTCTTCCATAGAAGATAGTAAGGAAGAGCAGAGACTGTTTGAGTCCTGTTTCCTGGGGTAAATCCAGAAAGCAGGGCTGATCAGAGACAAAATTGTGAAGCAGTTGAGTTTGTCTTTATTTACCTAGAATGAATTTCTGTCTCCCCTTTTCCTACCCTTTTCACTTCTTCCATAGAAGATAGTAAGGAAGAGCAGAGACTTTTGGAGTCCTGTTTCCTGGGCTAAATCCCTGCAGTGCCCTTCAAAAGTTGTGTGATTTACTTAATCACTTTGGCTTTAGTTTCCTCATATGTTAAATAGTTTCTCCTTATAAAGGGTATAAATGAGCTAATAAAAGATGTTTTAATACCAAAGTCACATATCTAAGTGTATTACTCTCTTATGTCACAATGAGAGGTACAGATGGATAGGGGAAGGTTCTTTTGGAGGCTGGGAGCAAATCTTTCTGTTACCTTTCTGATTATATTGCACAGTCACAAGATCATGAAGTTGACCATTGGGGAAACCAATTAAAGTTGGAATTAAAGCCAGGTGCAGTGGTGGACGTCTATAATCCCAGTAGCTCAGGAGGCTGAGGAAGGAGGATCACCAGTTCAAAGCCAACCTCAGCAACTTAGTGAGACCTTGTCTCACAATAAGATATAAAAAGGAATGACTCAGTGGTTAAGTGTCCCTGCCCACCCCCCACCCAAAAAAAGTTGGAATTACAGTCCTCAGCCAAATCTTTCTACCAAAAGTGTCTAATGAATCCATAGGTAGTTTAATTTGATATTGTGGCATGGGGGCACAATGTTTTTTCTTTTAAACCATAAGGTAAGGATGTATAACATGTCCCTAGAAGTGTCACATTTTTTCTGTGCTATGAGAGTCTTCATCATGGAGCGTCACAGTGATGACATGTCAGTTACAGAGAACTCCTTGCAGCTCTCCTGAGAAGCTGTAAAGTGGTGACATCTCCAAATCAGGGATTTAGGCAGGGAATGTTTTAAAATCAATGTTAGATTTAAAGACTATTTCGAAGAAGTTTTGCTCTCATTTAAAATTTTAGAAAATACTTGTTTAAGTCATAATTTAGATTCTTATAAGTTTTATACTCTAAAGTGGAGGTTCTCCCTGAAGCCTCCTTTCTTTTTAATGTTATATTCCGGGTTTATTCCAAAATAGAATTCGCTTCATCAAGAATGCTTAAAATTTACCTAAGATTTGATTCAACAAGTAGCTGATATAAAAAGCTGACCCTAAATTTGATGGATGGCTTATTCATTTGTTTTTTCCTTTATTTTTAGAGGTAGATTATGTTTTGTTTTTATAATCCATAGCTTCTTTTATAAATCAAACCATTTTCTAAGAAAAAATATCAGAACCATTAGCTAAGCATTCTGTTTCCTTTACATACGAGTTTAATGCTTTTCTCCTATTCTGTCTTTTCTTAGGCATAAGTAAAACAAACATACTCATTAAACAAGTAGCATACTACCTAACACATAATTGAAATGCTTGTTTTCATGCAAAGGTGGTCCTTACGTGGCTTTTGTCTGTATTTGAACATGTTTGGAATAGATCTGGCTATTTCCAGGGCTCTCTGCTCAAAGTGCTACTCTCAGGCCAATGTTTTAGTTTTTTGGTTTGCCAACTAGCTCTTGGATACCATAATCACATGAGTGTGCACTACAGTTGGGGCTGCCAAATATTTGAGCAGTTTTTGGTTTAACAATACTCTTCATTCTTTAAAAACAGTATGATTAAATTCACTTTTTAAGACCTGTTTTACCTTTCAGATTGGTAATCCTGTCATAATCCAGTGAGTGCCTTTCCACCTGGTCTTCCCATGGACATTTTATTTCAGAATGGGTACATGAGTATTTTAGAACCTACTTACCTGACCTTTGGAATTTAAACTTGTTAATGTGGAGATTCTAGTATCAGAATGAAGGATGCTTATGAAATATTTATCTCACCTTAAAAAAATGAAGTTCTCTAAATGATGTAGCCTGTGTGTTTTGGTTTGAATCTGAAGTATCCTTCTAAGGCCATGTATTGACGGGAGTGGCTTCCAGCCTGCAGTGCTACTGGGAGGTGATGAAACTTTTAAGAGGTGGGACCTGGTAGAACAAGGTTGGGTCATGAGGGTGCCATTGAAGGGGATATTCGGACTTCAGTGCCAGCCTGTCTTTGTTTTTTGTTGCTTCCTGGCCACCATGAGTGAGCGGTTTCCTCTGCCGTTTGCTCCCCACCATGATATACTGCTTTACCATAGGCCCAAAGGCAACAGCACCAAGCAAATGTAGAGTACAACTTCCCCAACTGTGAACCAAACAGACCTTTCCTCCTTTAGGTTGTTTATACCAGGGATTTGTCACAGCAACGGAAAGCTGACTAACAGCTTAAAAAATCATCCAAATGGCACATCCTGTGTGTGTAGCTTTGTTAATAGTGTTATTTCTTTTGACTTCCTTGTATCATTTATTAAAGTTAGGATGTAGTGATTTATAAGTTTAAAAACTTGCAACCATAATGCAAATAAACATGGGTAAACCCAGATCTTGTGGTCTGGGTGTAGCGCTAGTGTTTGTTCTTTCAATATTAAACCTATAAAAAGAATGTGCTTACTGAACATGTAAACAAGGAAAGAGGAGGTGAAAAGAGTCTGGGTTTATAACTGGAGCAGACATGAGTCACTGGCTCAGAGAATCCTGCGAACATGTCTTGTATACAAGGAGAGTTTGTACACATAGGCAAAAGAAAGCCAGCCATGTCTCATAGTGCACGGTAGCCTGTTGGTGGAAAAGCGGTTGCTCTCCCCGCCCTCTATTAAAGAATTAATTGTGATCAGGGCTTTTGTGTATGGTGGTGTTATTTTTGAACACACACAGTTGTGTGTCTGTAAAAGAAAGTACAAGGTAACTTGTAACTGGTAATCGGTTCACCAGTCATGGACCCTGGCATGGGTTTACAATTGCTCAGAGGAAGGGTATTTTCTTCTCACAAAATACCTTCCAGGCCTTGTGATTGTTCACAGCATTTGCTCTTCTTTCTCACAACTCTTTGAGGGTGGGAATTTCTAATTTCACCTTTGGGGCTCCCCAAACCACGCCTGGACTGGAGTCAAAAAGAGACTAGAGAAGAATGATCATTCGGTGTCAGTAACATCTATGTTATATAGCTTCTAGGACTGGGGAAACGAGTGTATCTCAGAACCAAAATGTTTGAAGGCACACTCTACTTTGGTTATTATCGCGTTCCCTCTGCCCGCAGAGAAGACGCGACACATGGTTATGTTGGGAGAGCTTTATTTGGTCGACCTTCTTCTTCTTCCTCTCTCTTCCCTTCTCCTTCCCGAACTCTCTCTCCCCGGAAATCCGCCCACATATATACAGCTCACAGCACACGTGACCAATAGATTCATATGCACCAATGGGCTTCTGACTTTTCCCTAAATGCCACGCAAGCGCACTACAGCCAGCTTCTACTTCCTCAAAGAACTGGGTGGGGCCCTAGCCTTAGGCGCCATCTTGGCATGGCGGATCCCGCTCCCGACAGTTATGGTGGAATAAGGAGTGCAGATTCTCTGACCTGTTTTCATGTTTTAAAATCTAGAAATAATTATGGTAACATGGGAGCAAATGTTTTTCCACACACCTCTTTATGCATATAATTGTGTACATACAGTTTTATATTAATGAACTCATTTTATGTTTTGTAGACTTCTAGTTTTTACTATGCATTATATCTCATGGTAATTTTTCCAAGTCAATGTCTAGAGTCTGTGGTCTAGGGGGTAGAACAGGATTTTCTATGCCATGATTTTAAAAGGATATGAATATTTTATCACAGGGATGAGCTAGACTATATTTAACCAATTAAGATGGATGGATAGTTAAGTTATTTATAGTTTTGCTCTTAAAAATGAATTTGTAATAAGCATGTGTCTACATAGTACACATGTGTGCATGTTCACACATTTTCCCTAGTAGTAGAATTGGTGATTCAAAGGGTTTCAAGTCAAATATTAATCTCTGTGAGAGACAAATTATAACACTTTCTCATAATCCTTAGACTAATAGGGGTACCCTTCATCAAAACATATCAAAGGATTCTAATTTACAATCTTTTTTTTTTTAAAGACAGAGGGACACTGAGAGAGACAGAGAAAGAGAGAAATAACTTTATTTAGTTTTTCACATGGCCTTAGTTGCTCCAACACTTAGTTGTACACAACGTGGTGCTGGGGTTATGAACTCGGGTCCTCGTGCTTGCCAGGCAAGCGCCAAAACTGCTGAGCCACTGCTCTAGCCTCTCTAATTTACAATCTTAAAGCAAACTTTGGAAGATAAATTTAGTGACTAGCTTGATTCTATATTTGGGATTGAACAATGAAATACTTTGTAAATTCATGAAGTACCTTACAAACTTTAGTGATTCATTACTAGGGCTTCACAGAATATCTGCCATGTACTCTTGTTTATGGTATCTTTTTATTTTTTATTTTTTTATAAATCATAAAATACTAGGGAAAAATCCCCAAGACAGTGGTTCTAAACCTGGTTGTATGACAAAATAAACTGAAGAGGTTCTCAGAAAAACAAGTCTCAGACCCTGACCTCTAGTCCCCTGAATCTCTGCAATAAGGACCTGGACACTAGGTGATGTTGATGTGCAATCTTTATTTGGAGTTCCTCCTTTAAGATATGTCTTTGCCTGTCTTCAAATATTTTTCTATCAGAATAGAGAATATTTTTGCTTTTACTTATAACCATATATTTTTTAAAAAATTTTCCGTTTAGAAGTTTATCTCCTTGTTTTAAAGTTTTTAAATCAATTTTTAATTGAGTTTTTCACATGGCTTTTGTTGCTCTGACACTTAGTTGTGTACATGGGTGCTGGGGTTTGAACCCAGGTACTTGTGCATGCCAGGCAAGCGCCGTAACTGCCAAGCCACCGCTCCAGCCTGAAGTTTGTCTCCTTTAAGAATGTTGTTAAAGGAGTTTTTGTATGCCTTATTACCAATTTTGTAAGTGTCCTGAAACCTTAAGTGTGAGCTCTTGATCTGCTCTCTTATCTGCTGTCCCACTATGGTGAGGCCACTCCACAGCCTATGTGGTTTCTCCTGGTGAAGAATGGTGGGACTTGGAGTGATTGTGCTTGTAAGTATTGAATGGTA
Source organism: Aplodontia rufa (assembly GCA_004027875.1). NCBI lineage: Eukaryota > Metazoa > Chordata > Mammalia > Rodentia > Aplodontiidae > Aplodontia > Aplodontia rufa. Next base: position 22,237 of record PVKS010020719.1, read on the forward strand.
TCACCATATTAACATTATTTGCCTCTTCTAGTGACTTATCTGACTTACCTTTAATTTCTATTTATAAGAACTATTAGTTAAGAGTCCTGGTTGCAACACATGGAAAAATTGGCCAGTAGAACTAAAATTGTCTATCTAACATTGTTTATCCACATGCTTACATGCCATGAGAGTTTAGTGTTTTCATCTCAAGAACTGTCTTATCGGACAGTGATATTTAAGAAAATTTGCATGTTTAAAATTAATAACCATCACTTGAGTAAACTTTCTTTTAATTTTTTATTAAGGAGTTTGTTAAACCTGGTTGTAAAATAAAATAAACTGAAGAGGTCATCAGAAAAAGAAGTCTGAGGCCCTAGCCTCTGATCCCCTGAATCTCTGCAAAGTTGAGTAAACTTTTGTAAAGTGGTTGAAGTGCCCTCAGATTATCTCCTTGATCTTAGTAAATAAAATCAGAAAAAGTAAATATTTTTTCATAAAAAAATCGCATATTTTCTGATCACCAGGTGATGTTTTTGGACTTTTGAGCAAAATTAACACTTTTAGGTTATTTTTAGGATTATGTAATAGCATCCGACTCGTAACATTTGCAATTATATACTGTGGAGTCTAAGGAAAGTAATTTAACATTTCTCCACTTTGGTTTCAACCTTTACAACATTGATCCTTTGCTTGTCAAGGTCAAGATCTGACGCAAGGAGAAGAAACAAAAATAGTTATGCTCCAATCATATTCATCTTATAGAGCATAACATTGGACAATGTGGAGGTTTGATTGCATTAAAGTTGGAGCAAAACAGGAATCCTTGCAGAGGAGTCATCAAAATCACTCAGGCCCAGGAGGATAAAGATCACATCTTAGGCAGAAAAAGTAAGAATGAAGGAAAACTGGTGGAGTCCAAAAATATTAAATCAAATACACAGGACTTGGTGATTGGAGGTTGTTAGGAGGGACTGGAGGTTTTGAGGGGAAAGGAAGAGTCAAGATTAAGTATCATTGGAAATTCTCAGTCTACAGATAGATGTACATCTTTAAAGTCAGAGAGGCAATAAGAACTGGATGTGTGACTAGTTTCATCAGTTTATGGGTGGGGGGTTGAAGTTGTACTTAAAATTTTTAAAAAATAAAGTGGCAATGCAGAGAAGTCCAATTTTAGCCAATAATCTCATTTCTTTCATTTCTGATTTGTTTGGGTTCATCTCAGTAGAGTTTCCATGCCCTGGGGAACACAGGCTGATTTTCCCTGGAAATCTTCTAGGCTGACATCACTTTGGCTCTTAACTTCATGGACTCAGCTCATTGAGTGTGTTTGCCTCAGAGTTGAATCACATCAACTGCCTCATGAGGCAGCCGTGTAAAACCAGGAATTCTGGTTACTCATTTACAGTGAGAATTAAGCTGGCACGCAGTCTAGAATACATGTGTTGGCACAGCCAGAGCCAAAACATGATTGAATGATTATATGTTAGACATGGGATCATAAGGGAGAAGTTAATGATGTTAGATAAGTCAGGTATCCAATAATATTAAGCTGAATAAATGGCACTGTTCTTTCCTCTCAGGTGAGAAGCATTTAAGGCCTGTAGGCTACACCCATCTAGAACTACCTGCATGATAATGAATGTCTTGCAAATGGAAGTTTTTCATTTGCTGAATGTCCTTACTCCTCTTCCTGTCACCTGCCTATGGAGGACAAATATCAGTTCTACTGGAAACCAACAGTGTTAGTTTTAGAATACAAAACCTACTTAGACCTGCACCTTGTGTATTTCATCTGCTCCCTCTCAGCTTCTAACTCCAACCAGATAAGGATATCTTATTTCTTGGCTATGTGGGTGGTGGATATGTATGAACTACATGGCTTAAAGGAAGAAAAGGATGGATGCAAAAGACCTTGAGGAAGGTCAGAACTAATTGCGATTAGTTTCTGCATCTACCACTCAAGGCTTCATGGATGGCTTCATGTATGGAAAAGCTTTGTAATTATGTCCTATAGAAGCTGTGGGCCAGGGAAAGATGTTCCCATGGGTGATGTAGGTTGGAGTAACAGGTGGTAATTGGCACACCATTGCTTTTGTATTTTTCTAGCTTCCTTAAAATGGGGTCCTGGTCTTGGGCTGGACATTGATTCACCAACAAAGACATAATAAACAATAAAGCAACTTGGTGGAATGAAGAGAAGTAAACAATTCCTGTCTTCCTGTATTCTCTCCTGGAATGATTCTTCCTTTCTATTGTTCATAACTACTTTGTAGTCCAGGCTCAAAGTTTCTCTTTAGGCTAATGGATTTCAATTTGGTGGCAGGATGACTGCATGGAAGTCTAATCAAAGAGTAGTTTGAAATACAGATCCCAAACTTCTGCTTTGGTAGCTGTGAAGGAGGGTGCAGGAGTCTGTGGGTTTTAAAAGCTCTGCACGCTGAACTTAGGCACAGCCAGTTCGGGGTTTCTCATAGAAACACTCTTAAAAGTTATTGTCACAAGCTACAATAGCCAATGTTTTACTTTCTGATTCTTTCCCTTCTAATCCATGGGTCATTACATTCCCAGCACAACATTAAAAATACTCAATGCATATGTGCACCGTACAGGCCAAGAAATATTATTGCCCTGAGCAAAAACTTTTCATAATTTTCCATAGAAAGAATCTGATAATCTTCTAGTGAATTTCCTGATGGTGAAGCTTGTAAATTCCTCATTCTCATAATATTTAATACGGAGCTTGCCTTATAAGAGACCATTTATCCATATTTAGAGAATTTCATATCATGAACAAGAAAGTAAAGCTATGGTCAATAAAGTTGGGTTTCACTTTTATAAATACCTTCTCGTGCGGGTGGCTTCATTTAAGTTTCTACAAGTTCAGAGGCTCTTTTATTATTTTATCATAGTAAGAGAGTTAATAAACAAGTGCCACTTTTAAGCATTTTTTTTTATTATTCAGACACTGGAATCAGTGATCTGCACACATTGTTTTATTTTAATTCTTCAGTTCCAGGAGGTAGGTGAAGATATCTTAATGCTACAGTAAGCAACTGAGGGCCATAAATTGTGAGATTTACATACATATCATGCAGGTTTTATATGTTGAAGCTAAAATTTGAACCTGAGCTTGTTGATTTCTAAACTTGGGCTCAGTGAAAGGTTTTATCTCACTGCCCCTCCCCCTCTTTTTCCATTTGTTCTTGGCCACTGAATATCAGTATGAAAAAACAACAAAAGGTCATTTCCATTTCTCAACAGTTTTTCAAAAGGAGGATTTCCTAAGAATTTGGTAAAATTATGCATGTCTGTTTTCCTTTTTGGATAGATTTTGCCCAATAAAAATGATCTTTTTTTCTTTGAATTATAGTTTTAGAAAAATGTGAATCCAGAAATGGAAAAGCAAAAGTCATGCCAGTTAGGAGGCACTGGTTAGGGAATGCCTGATGTGTTTGGGACTATGTCTTTCTACCTTGCTTACAGAATGGTCTGAAGCCATTGCACGAGTACTACTTTTTTTTTTAATTTACTTTTTTAAAGTTAACATATCCCTAAATGGTGAGCAGTAACAGGCCTTGGAGGTAGAGTGTGTTTCTCTTTTAAAAAGTTCCTGTTTTTAAAAAATCATTTTTTAAATTGTAATAACCTCATAAGAACACATAAATCATGGAGAAAGATCTGTTTGCTAACCTGTAGGAGATCATAGCATATCAGTTAATGGTTAGCACACTGGAAATGAGGCCCTCCTGTGGTGTTGTCACTTTTTTCTCAGCCAGCAGGAAGAACCTGATGGTAATGATAAAAATATGATCAGAGCACTAGAGATCTGGATAGATCTATAATGTCTAGATCTTTAGATACATAGTTTTGGTGTTATATAAGTTGATGTGTTTTCTTGGTGCCACTAGGAAAACATGCTCTATTATAGAATTAAGACTAGGAGAAATTTCTTTAACTAGAGGGATTCTTTTTTTTTTTTTTAAATATATTTTTCCCACCAGGAAGTTATAGATGTGGACAAGCTTCAGGAGGCTGGCTGTGTTGGTAGCATTTGTGAATTTTACATTAGGAAGGAGCCTCTCACGTCTTCCATCATAAATCATTGGGATTTAAGTGAAACCTTTGATATGGTCAGCAGTCAACTGGAGGACAGAGACCATAGCTTAATTTTTTTGTATTTTTAATACTGAGCATAAGGAGCATGTAGTATATGTTTGTTTAACAATTGGCTGTTTTGCAGCAGTCTAGCAACTCTTTGAGCTGCTGTTACTAAATGTAGCTGTGTTGCTTGTCTATGTGCAGAATCTCTGAGCACTCTATACAACCTGCATGACCAACTAAGAGATTCTATCTGTACCTTCAGTTTTGATTTTTTAATCATATAAACACATATTTGTTGGTGATTAAATGATCATAGTTTATTTATGGGTAGAGTGATGGAATAGAGAAAGTTTTGTAAGTTGCCATTGAACTGGACAGAGTCAGAGTTAGTATTCAAATGACCTTGAACATAATAGACAAAAGCAGAATTAAGACCATGAGGGAAGTACAACTTCTGGAAAACTAAATATAACTGTGTGTGTAAATTGGACAGTGGGAGGGGGGCTCACTGTGAGTCAGCCACATACTGCTTTATTTTCTTAATTATTGGGCACGCACTGCCAGTTAATGGAAGGACTATCACATGTGGGAACTGCCTGATAACATTTCTAAAATACTGAGCATTAGTCAATATACATTTTTAGGATTCTGTGTCCACTTTGGCTAAAGAAAAATATGGAGAGGAGCACTGGAAATAGGGCCTGTTACACCAGTCTAATAAATTCATTACTCAGTCTGATCAAAGGCAGCTGAAGGGTAATTCAATTAATGATCTTTTGTTGCATATATGATTATTATGTAGAAGTTGATACAATTATTTCGACTATAAATGGAATTAGGGAAATAAATTGTTAGAATTAAAGGAACTTCTTAGAATTAAAAACTTTTTGCTTTAGTGATTGTTGGACAGTGGAAGCACTTCTCAACTGGAAGTGTGAAATCATGTTCCTTATACAAGGGGTTAGAGTGAGGTGCAGTTGGAGTAGAAGCCAACTGGCTTCCTAGGTCCCATTTCACACAGCTCCTTTCACTTGTGTTTGACCTTCTCAGGGACTAAATAGGCACCCTCTCTTTGTTTTTTTCCATGGTTATCATAGATATGAAGACCCTGCTTTCAATGTTTCCAAAATGCATTTCAAGCAAGAGATTAAACTGCATGTTGAAAAGTACTTCTGTGAATCAGTGTGATGCTCTTTATTTTATGATCCCCTACAATATTGTCAATTCCAACTTTTCCTTTTCTTTTTCTTTAGAAATTTGACTCTGTGCCCTCCTCGCTTGTTCTACGATGAGTGCCAAATCTGCCATCAGCAAGGAAATTTTTGCACCTCTTGATGAAAGGATGCTGGGAGCTGTCCAAGTCAAGAGGAGGACAAAGAAAAAGATTCCTTTTTTGGCAACTGGAGGTCAAGGCGAATATTTAACTTATATCTGCCTCTCAGGTAATGGAAACCAAATATTCATATTATTATTACATTTACAATTTTAAACAGTGATTCTTGGGCTCCAAGAGGGTCATATTCATTTTGTACATGTCTGCTCTTCCACTCTTCTTCCCTGCTTTCTCTGTTATCGTCCTTTGATCCTTTTTAACTCAGGGTGCCTCTATTTTTCTGGTTGCCATATGGTGGAAGGTGCTGAAGTTCAATTTTAATACATTTCCAGGTCTTTAGGAGTTTCTGTAAAGGGTCTGGCAGACACATTTGTTTGTCCAGACTTTCCTTCAGAGGAAGGCTGTGTCCTCTGGGGTCTTGTTTTAGAACAATTCTTAGTATTTGGATAATTGTCATTACTAGCAGCTTCAGTTTCATTGACTTCCTTTTTCTATACCATTGCCAATAATTAGTAACAGTTTGCCTTGAGATAAATATTGGCACATTCTATAATGTGAGAAAGAAGATTCGGTTCACAAAGCATTGCTTTGTCTGACAGCCCTCGCCTTGTCAGAAAGAGCCATCTGTTTTATTAAGCTTAGATTTTGTTGAATTATTATTTTTTCTTTCTGTTTGTGATTGTAGGAGATCTGTAGGATTTACTGTGGATTCATAGCAAGTTTTTCTAGATAAAATTTGGATAAATTTCCATGAAGTTATAGGTGATAATAATCTGAACACTGGAGGTGTTTGTAATAGTCCCAATATTTCCTGTAGCTGGGTGATGGAAGAATTAAGCTTACCTTAATTCATCTTTTTTTAAAAAAAAGTCTTTAAATTGTGATATGGGAATAAAACTATTCATTTGGACCCTTTCTTAATTTTTTTTAAAATTAAGCCTCAGATTGTTTATCAGAATTCATTTCAAGATGACAATAACTTTATCAAAAAGAATGTGTAAATTTCTAAGACTTATTTTAAAATGAAACAAGAATACAGCACTTTGATTAAGAATGAAGTTTTAATGGTTAGAAGAAAGCTTTTATTCAAATGAGTATGAGGAAATGAACCTTGAAACATTGGTCTCTCTCAAATACTGAGTAGATTAATAAAATTTGGTTATTTTTAACGAGATATTTGCATTTCTTTAGTGTGCCAAGCAGTGCCTGTCTATAGTAGTGGCTCAATTAATACCTAATGCCTAAGTGAAAAGAAGTAGTAGCCCTTCCCAAGACCTTTTGAGTATTTTGTTAATAAGATTCAAACCTTAAAAACACTTTCATATTCTTAAATTTAGATCCTAGAGTCTTGCTTATACCAGGAACGTACAGAATACATGCCATAAATTTTCTTTTATGTTTGGGTTGAGCTGAATGAATATTGACTGGGCCCAGACGCATAATAATTCTCATTTTATTAAGCTCTATTTGTTCAATATTTCTTTGAGATTTCCACTAGACAGGTAGTTGAAGAAATGGTGGATGGTCCAGAAGCCACTTGGGTTTTGCCTAATATATACCTATAATGGAAGAGCATAGCTTTGTTAGGATTTTTAGGTGTATGCAGTTGTCTGCCTACTTCTGATCATAAAGTCCATAAGTGTGATACGGGGATTCTGACAACCTCATCTCACTGAAATAGTATAACCATTTCCCCTGCCACAGAAGATGATGGCCTGGGACTTATTGGATAACAAATAGCATTTCTCTTGCACATTGCCAAGACCTTCAGGCTTAAAGTCGGAAATGATGAGGATTGTTTATTTGCTCCATTCTGATGGAGGACACTCTTGTTCTGTGAGCCTTCATCCTTTTCATGGTTTTGGATTTTGAGAGTGTGGATAGGTAAGGTATATTAGACACTGCAGTGGACAGTATGATGGAAATTGGGACAGGAAAAGGCCTGGCAACCCTGACATCATTATTTGCAGTTTGATTTTTTTTCTAATAAGTGATGAACAAATAACCACCTTTATTTTCCAACCTCTGTGAAGCCTAGAGGCTTGTCAGTCCTGGTAATGTAATATTGCCAGTCCAGAAACAGTAATTTTTTGGTTAACTACAGATTAATCATTCAAATATTTCTAAGTGCTTTTTATGTGCTGATCATTCTAGGTGCTGAAGGAATAGTTATAAGCAAAATTCATGCAATTTACCTTGTTTGGTGGGGAAGAAGCAGTAGATGTTAACAAATTCCACATTAAAATAAAGATAATCATAAACTATGAAAAAGGACAAAAATGAAAAATACAGATAAGGATGTATGAAGAGAATTTGTCCTGGTTGGGAGAACCAAGAGCTTCTAGAAAATTCTAGCAGGGCTATTGGTGGTTTTAAAGGGATTAGCATGGGTGAGTGGGCATTCCAGGAAGAGGAAATGGCAGCTTCCTTAGCTGACCAACCAGGACTCTGCCTTTCTCCCTCTCTCCTGTTCAGCCTAGGAATGACGTCTTTGTAGCTCACCTCACAAAGAAGGCTGTGACGTTCCAGCTGAGCCCTGCAATGACAGACTCCTTGCTGCTGTTAGTGTGAACTGCCTACGCTTTCTGGAAGGCCAGGCCCTATTGTGGTTTGGTTGATGAAAACCAGCTATTCATTTTGAACAGGCAAACTCTGTCCAAATTAGGTCAGAGTCTGCAAATAATTTTAACCACTCTCCAAGCAGCATGAAACATTAAGTTAAAGAAACCGAAAGGGTAGGGGTGTTATCATGACTTTAAAAGCTTGCCAAAATATGTGTGAGTATAATATATTTATGTGTGTGTATATACACATACACACATACATATATACATATTTGCTTATGTTTCCTTGTGTGGTTTTTTTTTCCAATATCTGGTATAATCTGTAATCTGAGAGAAGAAGGTCTGTGATCATAAGACTTACCTTTTCAGAGGGGGTTATGTATCCTCTGGATATAACTAAAAAGGCGCTGGAATCAGGGAAATGAGATGATCTTTCTTGGGTTTTTTTTGCTGTAATTCTGTGAATAGAAAAGTAATATTTATGGTTCATTCATGGTATCTTCAGATAGGATTTGAGTGTTTCCTACCGGACTCCCCAGTTGACTTCTCAAATGGCTTACGAGTTCTGTGTTTTGAGATGCCTCTCTGATTAGCATTCTTAAAGCATTGGTTTCCATTTTTTTCTCTTCAATAAGGATAAAAATTAAAAATATTGGCAATACCAAGCACTGTCAATACTGATAGGAATATAAAAATTTTATAAGTACTTCAGTCAAAAAAATTTGGCAGTTTTTAAAATAAAGTCAAACATATACTCTATCTAGTTGTATACCAAGAGAGAAATACAAACTTGTACACCAATGTTCATGAGTTTTACTTATACAGAACATCAGAAATCACACATTTAATATGTGATTGAATAAACAAATTATTTTATGTCTATGTAGTGGAACACTACCTGAAAATAAAAAGATATGACTACCAATATATGCAGCAATACAGATAAATCTCAAGAGTATTATGTTACCTGAAAAAAACATAATTAGGTTGCTTAAGGGCTAGAATTGATGTGTTCTCAGTTCCTACAGCACCTCACATTGCTGGGTATGAATGCAATAGAGGCTTAATGGAGGATGCTGTTTGGATTTATGACCTACTACACACCTGATTATATACTTTTACTATATACCTGATTATAGCATTATCTTTATTTACAACTTAAAATACTAGTGCATTCAAAGTGTAACACGAACACTACCCACAACAATCAGTCACCTGTCCCCTCCATGATCGTTTGGGTCTATAAAATTAAATTAGAAACATACTAAGTTAATATCAGTTTGCTATGAGAATAAGTTACCTACTAAACATTCTGTCATTTCATGTTTCATACCCAAAATTATACTTATTCCATGAATATCATATTTTAGGGAAGAATTTAGATAGTTAATATAAAAATGGTCATTTAAACATTTATGAAAGTTTGAGAAAATTCTTTATAGGTTGCTATTGGAATGAGGGTAGCCAAATTTAATTGTCAGCAATCAGACATAAGAAAGAAATCCCTTTTATCTTCTTTCTGATTCAAACTGTCTCATCTCCAAAATCTATAAATATTAGAAGAGAGGGAAGGGAAGAATACAAGACAGGGAAATTGGCCTTGATAAAAATGATTTATTCAGTAGTGCTGAATTGATGTCTAAGCATTTCATCCAGGAAAAAAAAGATTCACACTGAAATCAGAAGTTTACAAAGGTATTAACAGCATAGAAGAAATGTAAAACAACTGCAATAATGACATATATTTATTATTCTTTTTATAGAAGTGGTAAGTATTGTTGGAAATAGGAAATATTTTAGAAAATTATGTGGAAGAAAATAAGCCTGCGTCTTGCATATATTATATTGTTTGATTTAATTCCTGTTAATCCCCATAGTATCTCCATCAGTTAGATAGTGTGCTCAGTTCACAGATGAAGAACTGGGGCACAAGAGGTGGTAACCTACAGGGGTCATCATTTTGAACGCTGCAGACTTGGAAGTCCACCCTGTCCCTGACCCTGTGGCCGTCCTTGCATCACAGTCCCACCTCATTCCTCTGACAGCCTGGGATCAGGGCAGTAGTGTCTAAGGGATAGATTCCTCTCTAGCCTTTCCCAGGCAGTGTAGATGGAACACTTTCGACCTACACGGCTTTCCTATCTCATATCTAAGGTTATTGGTTATAGACTTTCCTCTTTCCTACATTTGGAATAATCATCAGGATAAGCTGTTTTTTTGTCTTTGTGATGGAGATTTGGTATATCACTCCATTCATAAAACTAACTCTAGAAGGTTATGCAGTATAAAACAAAAGTGTTCCCAGTGCCTTATTGCTATGAGCTATCCTGCTTCATTTTTGATTTCATAAAAACACAATATTCTCTGTTAAACAGTATATTTATTGAGAATTTATCTCTTCTGAGATATGTACATAGGAACATTTGATTAAAACATTAGAAGAACAAGAACCTCTGGTTACATGTAGTTCAAAGGAGAGGGTTTTCTTCCAAGATGTTTTCTGGCCCAGTGGAATTTGTCATCAAGTGTCACTTGTAAGTGACCCTGGTGTAGCAACCAGCATGTGCTCATCACACTCCTCAGTGCTCACTGGTCAGGGTGGCCCCTCCCACCTGGCGGAGTTCTTGTATTAGGCATAGTTCTATACCATTTCCGAATATTAATTCATTTAAATCTTATAATAATACTACATAGATAACATAGATAGTAGTACTGTTCTCATTTTGTGGAGGAGGAAACTGAGCACAGATATGAATCACTATGCCCAAGATCATCAGTTGTGAGTAACAAAACAAGAATTTGAGCCTGTGTAAGATTTTAAGTCCTGTTCCCTTTGCCGTGGTGCCCTGCTCTCCTCTGGTGGGCACAGGAGTTCTGTGAAAGAAACTTCCCAAACCTGTGTCCTTTGCTCAGCACCTCCCACAGGGGTAGTGATAATCAAGTCTGGGTGTTATTTTGGTCTCCTGCAGTTGGAAGCTTCAGCTGGTTTTGTCTGGGTGGTGACAGTCTTACACACTTAAAGCCGGGCTATTTGATCTGCATGTTAGGAGATGCTATTAGTAGATATATTTGAGGCTTAGAAAACTAATTTCTCAGTGTCTTCTTACAAGGACCTGGCCAAATATGAACTCTTTTTTCTTATATTTTAAGAGTTTCCTTGTGGTTCTAGATCTCTTCCTGTGAAAACTAGAAGTAATAACATTTATCTTTTTTAAATCCCTGTGAGTGAGTAGAGAGTCCAAGGACAGGTAACTGGGCAGTTATCATATACCATCTCATTTAATCTTCATGGCAACCTCTGTGGCTATTTCAACTTTACAGATGAAGCAGCTGAGTCTTCCACTAAGTAAGTGCACTGCCCATGGCCAGGTGGCTGGAGAGCGACAGAGCTGACCCACATGCAGGTCCCTTTCCCTTCAAAGCTCCAAAGTATACAAGCTTTTTTTTTTTTTTTTTTTTTTTTTTTTTTTTTTTTTGGTACTGGTGATTGAACGCAGGTGCACTTTACCACTGAGCCACATCTCCAGCTCTTTTGATTTTTTAATTTTGAGACAGGGTCTCACTAAGTTGCTTGGAGCCTTGCTAAGTTTCTGAGACTGGCCTCTCACCTGCCATCCTCCTGCCTTAGCCTCCTGAGCTACTGGCATTACAGGCCTGGCTAGTATACATGGTTTTTGATAATATTTACAGGACAGGGATAGGTCTCAGGAACAGCACTCTGAGACCACATTCCTTGAGCAGAGTGTTCTAATCTGCAAGGATTCAGAGGCTGTGCTGGGGGCCACTTCAGCTTTTCTAGTGGTTTAGCACGCCAACGGAGTTTTCTTTTTCCATTCTCTCATGTGTGCATTCCAATGCTAAAACCAGATGGAAACAAGGGAAAGCTCTTGACAGAGGCTAGTGCCAAAACATTTCATTTAAAAAGGAAACTCCATCTGTGTGTTCTCCCACCACACAGCCCACTGTGCGGAGTAGGAGTTTCACAGCTGACTCACCCGTCTTCATTTTGACAAGTGTTGACTAACTGCAAAGGTAGAGTGCGTGGCTTAGGGAGGCTACAAACTCAGGCAGGGCAGATTCTGGGATGTGGCTGGCAAGGCACCGCGTACCTAGCAGACATCCTAACAGCAGCTGGCCAAGAAGGTTCTGTTTAACACGTTCAGGCAATTCTTTGTTTGGGGTGGATTTTTTTTTTCCTGTTTCTTTCTGAGACAGTCTCACTGTGTTGCCCAGGCTGGCCTCAAACTCAGGATGCTCCAGCCTCAGCCCCTCAGTAGCTGGAATTACAGGCATAAGCCACTGCACCCTGCTCTCCTTTTTTTGTACCAGGGATTGAACCCAGGGAAGCTTAACCACTGAGCCACATCCCCAACTACTCCTCCCCCTTTTATATTTTATCTTGAGACAGGATCTCACTAAGTTTCTGAGGGTGACTTTAAACTCAAGATCTTCCTGCCTCAGCCTCCTGAGCTGCTGGGATTATAGGTGTGTACCACCGTGCGCAGCTCTGCACCTGCTCTTGAGTGACTGTCTAAGTTAGTGCACTTTGTTGTGATATTGAGAGTTTGACAGTAAGTTGCAGTCAGAGGCATTTAGGGATAATGAGTCCCTATTGTTCCCCATATTTTACCCCTGCTATTGTAGAACACAGGCTTCAGCATAAGACTGTTTTATGGTAAAATACTGACTAATGGAATTATCAGGACTTTGAGGCTGTGTTATCATCTTTAAAACAGGAATAATATCTATATCTCAAGGGTATTTTGAAGAGTAACTAAACTAAACCCATGTTTGTTATAATGCCTGATACACAGAAGGTATGCAGCTTTATGAGCAATGTTATTATCTTGTCACTAGTGAAACACCCACTGCCATACAAAGATAATTCATCTGCAGTGTTTTAAAAACATACCGATTTATATATACAGGGCAGACAGCTGTGACCCATATCATATGAGGCAGTAGCACACAAGAGCCCAGCTTTGGCCTCTCAGGTTTTCTGCCTTCCACTCCCAACTTCTTTCCTCTTTCCCTTTCAAGTGTGCTGCTTCTCCACACTGTGTCCCACCCCTGACAGGAATCTCAAGGTCATTCTGATCCCCAGTTTCTAAACCAGGCTTCTCTTAATTTTTTTTTTTTTTTTTTTCTTCAGAATTATTTCCCCCCACAGGAGACCGGTAGGTGTTCTGTTCTGTTCTGTTCTGGAGAGGATGAGCTGAAAACCTCCGCTCTAATCTCATGAGTATTGCGTACGGCTAGGTGCACTGGGTGCTGAAATGCTGAGCTCAGGCGTCTTTATCCAACTTCATGGGGAGTAAGACCTGGCTTGGTCGATCAGGTTCCTGTCCCTGAAATGGGAGATGTTATTCTCCTCCACCTATCTTTGCTGGATCAAAAGAAACCAAATAAAACAAAACATTCTGTAGGGTCAGTCAAGTGCACTGTTAAGCAAACAGCAGAACCGGGAGAGGCTGACGCAGAGGCCTGTGGACCCAGCTTTTCAGCCCAGCTCAGGTTCTTGTTTTGGTTTCTCCAACTCTTTCCTGTTACCCTTCCTGTGTGTGTGTGCGCGCGCGTGCGTGCGTGTACTAGAATATGAACGAGTGATCTTTCTACCCCAGTTAGCCATGCCGAACCATATGCAGAGTTTTCCAAAGGAGAGTATAGACAACCACAAGCACAGTGAAGTCACCAGGTTTTCCAGGACCATTAAGAATAGAACAGATGGCCAGCCGGTTGCTGTGCTCCAAGTGTGAACATGTTCTTGCGTCCTCCTCAGCATCTCTATCAGCACTTAGCATGTCTGGGTTTGTCAGTTGACTTTCTGTTTACCCCCCTGGACCATCAGTCTCTAGAGTTGGGACAGTGTGGCAGACACCTTTCCTGTCCCCAGTGCCCTGGACACTGTCTCCCAGTGGAAGAGATGAAGCAGGAGGGAATGGACATAATCCCACTGCTGCTGGGTCTCTGTGTCCCTCTAAGAATGAGGAGGCTTGAGCCCGGGCTCACTTTCTGGGCTTGAGCTTCTGCCTAGAGAGCTCACACTATCACTTTGGACTATACCAGCTGGTGCTTAGTTTGGCTTTTAAAAAAATTTTGCTGTTATTCACACTATCATGCTGCTGGGTGGTCTTCTGATTCCTT
>PVKS010020720.1:0-36338 GCA_004027875.1 Aplodontia rufa
TAGTGTGCCTATCTCTCCACAGCCCCTCCAGCATCTATTGTTGTTTATTTTCTTCATCTTTGTCCATGGACAGAAATTTCAAATCATGTTCAAGCACAATGAGTATGATAGCTAGACTTTCTTTCTCAACTCTGTTGGGGATTCATTTATAGTCTGTCAAAAATAAAGATGACAGAAATTATTAATTTGTAATTCTTGTTCATCACAATGTTAAATATATAGCTTTCCATTTTAGGTTTTCTGAAAGCTTTCATAAAAAATGAGTATTTAATTCTGTCAATTGCCTTTAACATGCTTTAGAATGATAATTTTTAATTTTTTTGTTCTTTACATGCCATATTTTGTAACAAAAGATTTCTAAGTAAATTAGCTTCGCCTTCGAAGAATTAAAACCCATTTATTCTTAGGTGATGCTTTCAATGACTTAAATTCTGTTGGATGTCTTTTATAGAGGTTCCTATCTTTATTTATTAATGAATGTAAGTCATAATAATAGTTTCTGTGCTTATCAGTTTGACACCTGGGTAATAACTTCTTAAAGTAAGCAAAACAAATGAACAAGTAACCCATACATTTGGAGGATGCACTAGAGACAGCATTCCAAAACTTACGACTTAAAGTTTATACTACACTCAAAATTAGCTCAGGTGCCTTTTTTGTCGCTCATACTTTTATTCACTATCCTGTCCTTTCTCTACTAAGAAAGTTCTATCCTGGGTTCAATCCCTGGTACAAAAAAAGAAAAGAAAAAAAAGAATGTAAAGCAATCAGGTAAAGTAAAACTTGCCTAAATTAAATTCACAATGCAAATGAAAAAATTATTTAATTGTAGTACTATATGAGAGACTCAAAGAAAATTGTTTTCAAGAAGCAGGTTTCATATATGTACTATTTTACAATCAATTTGACCTAAAGACTAAGAATAGATAAATTGGTTTCTGGAATCTTCTTCAAGTTGAAATTATTCAAGATCACAAACGATCTCAATTTACTAAAAATGCATTGTGAAGATATGAAAAGTAGCAAAATTATAACGCTATAAATTTTTAAAACCAAAGTTTGACAGATACAACTAACAATTGTAGAATGTACCTTCTTTAAGGCCTAAACTATGAATTATATATGCTATATCTCACCTTAACATACTCGATATATTTCAAGGCAGATACTATTGCTTTTCTATACTTGAGAAAATAAAGATCTCTGATTTTATATAAGTTTGCCAATGCCACACATGTACCAAGTGAAGGGCTGAGAATTCAAATCCAGGCCAGCTTGTTTCCGTGAGTCTTATTTTTTGCCTGTCAGCTATATCTTTTCTACACATTATGTCTCATGACTATATTATCTACAAGTATATTAGTTGAATAAGTGCTTCCACAAATCTTTAATTTAAATTATGATTTTGGACAATTTAAATAAATGACTAGAAATGGGGAAAAGTTAATTAACCTGTCGATCAATCACATATAGACAGCAGTCCAAAAATGTTAGGAAATTAATAAAAAATGAAATTAATATCATTAGGACTTCATTAAAGCCTTGATAAAAGTTCATAATAATGTTTGAATAAGAGTTTAGAAGTAATTTAAAGAATGAAGAGCCTAAAGTTAAAAGTTAACTAAAAACACTGCATTTTCTTAACTTAAAAGTTAACTGGCTTATTTCACTTAGCATGACAGTCTCCAGTTCCATCCATTTATTGGCAAATGCCATAACTTCATTCTTCATTATGGCTGAGTAATAATCCATTGTATAGATGTACCACATTTTCTTTATCCATTCATTTGTTGAAGGGCACCTAAGTTGTTGCCATAGCTTGGCTATTGTAAATTGTGCTGCTGTAAACATTGATGTGGCTGCATCACTGTAGCATGCAGGGTTTTAAATCTTTGAATATATAATAAGAGGGGATTAACAAAATAGAGAGATAAAAGGAAAAAAGTAAAGAAAGAAGCAATTTCAATTAAATAGAGGAAGATCAGTAGAGTAAACAAAGGGGATTGAGGGAAGGAAGCAGAGACAGGAAAACTGATGAACAGTAGAATGAATCTGATCAAACTTTCCTGTGTATATAAATGAGTAGAGCATAATAATTCCAACATCAAATATATCCATAAGACACTAATAAGAAAACTATAAATAAATTGCAGAAAGATCAGAAGAGTAGCAGGAGGGGAACCAAGGGAGGAAGGAGGGAGGAGAAAGTTCTAGGCACTGAATTAGAGCAAATTATAGACCATGCTTTTATGATTATGCCAAAATGTGTCCTAATGTTTCATATAACTAAAAAGAATCAATTTAAAAAGTTAACTGAATCAATCTATCCTGGAATTTTCTTCTCAGATATAGAAGAATGCTATATAGCTTTGTTCTGATGGGTGGAACTGGGAATGCCAACCATATTTTATTTATCATAGTGTCTCTAGTATACAGCACAATATTTGCCCTATAATCACCATTCGAGCAATGAATGGATAAATGAGTGAAAAGAAAATGAGTCTTTGTAGACCTAGAAATCAGTTCAGATTACAGAAAAAGACAATGGAAAGATAGAAAACCTGATCTTTGGCCTGAT
Organism: Aplodontia rufa; assembly: GCA_004027875.1. Classification (NCBI taxonomy): domain Eukaryota; kingdom Metazoa; phylum Chordata; class Mammalia; order Rodentia; family Aplodontiidae; genus Aplodontia; species Aplodontia rufa. Next base: position 2,579 of record PVKS010020720.1, read on the forward strand.
TCTGCTACTGTCATCATTGTAATGTAGATCCCTACCTCTCTATGCCTCCATTTTCTGATCTGTGAGATGATGAGGCAGAATTAAATGAATTCATACATAGGTCCTAATGGGCTTTATATGTACTCTAATTCTGTAATCTGCAATTAATAACTTCAGCATTTCTTTAAAGCCTTCCTAATCAACAAAAAGGGAAAATACTCTCATTTATCAAAGTAGCTCCAGGTAGTCAGAGGCCCTGCCCATTGATTAAAGAAACTTTGAAGATTCAGTGAATTAAATACAAGAGGTCCTGCAGCTCTGCTATTCTTATACATTCTATTTCATGACAGCAAATGCAAACTTTAAAAAATATTTTTCCTCTCACAACTATATTTTAGTGGGCTGGAGTGTTGGCTCAGCTGTTAACGGTGCTTGCCTGGCATGCGCAAGTATGTGGGTTCAAACGCCAGCACCACATACACAACGTAGTGTCTGAGCAACAATAGCCACATGAAAAACTAAAGTTGATTATGTCTTTCTCTTTCACTCTCACTGTCCCTCTCTCTTTAAAAGCAAACAAACAAAAAAAAACCTACTACATTTTAGTGCAAGCCTATAACAGAGATGGAGTTAACTGATTCATACAGCAGTGTGTCTTTAAAAAGGTGTATAAGTGTAAATTTCTAGACTGCAAAAATACAAGACCCTGCCTCTCCAAACACACAGCCTGTCCAACAACTGAGAAATGACCTTAACAAGCAAACATGGTGGTCCTTCTTGCACAAAGCTATGACATAATAATTATCATCTTTTCATACTCAAGGAAAAATATTTTTTATTATTTAGAGGGATGCCAGTTTGGTTCCACAGAAATAAAAATTTAATTAGAATGGATTACTATTCATTTTTAAAGCAGGATGGGAAATGACTGTATCATGATCAGTTGGAAATAAAAACATTCAACAAAGTTTTCAACTTTAGACTTCATCTGAGGAGATTTATTACCGGCCTACTTAACAATCAGCCCTAATGTTTTTAGAGAAGGTCACAGAACCTGCACAAAGTTTAGCAGGACACCCATAAGCACCACACATCTGATCTTGTTACAGTGAAGAAAGAATTTTGAATTCTACCAAGTTAATAAAAATGTAAGTGCTAGCAAGGTCCTAATCAACTTAGCGAGACCCTGTCTCAAAACAAAAAAAAAAAAAAGGACTGAGGATGTGGCTCAGTGGTTAAGCAACAGTAGTTTCAAAAATCCCACATACCAAAATAAATAAATAAATAAAAATATAAGGGTTAGTTTTGACATTGTCTGATAGACATAGAGATGAGGGTAAATCTTAGTTATACAAAATCCCAGTTCTATTGATTACAAAGCAACCTTCAAAGAGAGAGAATTTTAGAGCAAGAAATTGGTATCTGAGTGAGGATCCTTGCTTAAGAGAAGGAACTGGGTCTCAGGGAGGCCCTGGCCTTCCCCAAGGTCACACCAAGGAGTGGAGGCAGCTCACAGACTTTGCTCTTTTACTTCCCTGGGCCTACAATGCCAGACCTGATCACCTTATACTCTCTTTAGTGGAATCAGAGAAAAATGGGGAATAGGAAATTCAACCCATGTCCTCCTACCTTCCATTCAGGTAAAAAGAAAAACTCACTTTTGGTGAGTGGGATTGCCCATTATATACACAGCAATACTCATCAGCTATGTCCAGTTTCTATGTGATTTTACTCCAAGGTAATCAAAAACGGTTATCCTTGCTGTGGGCTCATTTGGATGAGGAATTAAATTCATTTATTCAACAGATATTTATTAAGAACCTTGTACTCAGCTTTTTGCTGCTGTGACTAATAACCCAACAAGAGCAATTTTACGAAGAAAAATTTATTTGGGAGCTCGTGGTTTCTTAGGTCTATGTCCAGAGATATCCAGCTCCATTCCTTATGGTTTGCGGTGAGGCTGAACATCATGGTGGAAGGCATGGCTCCAGGGAGCAGAGAGCTCAAGGTATCACATTGATAAGCAGAGTAGAGAGAGAAACTCCATTCCAGATAAAGAAAATATACCCCAAAGGCACACCCCCAATGACCCACCCCGCCCAGCCATACCCTACCAGACTACAGTTGTCAGTTAATCTCTATAAGAGGATTAACTCACTGATTGATAAAGGCTTTTCTAACCCAGTCATTTTACCTCAGCCTTTCTGGATTGTCACATGGGAGCTTTTGGGGGACACCTCATATTCAAACCATAGCAAATGTACTATGTACTTGAGCCCTGTTAGGTATTCTAAGTGCATAAATGAATAATGTAGGATCTGGGTATTAAGTTCAGCACACTGTTGTCAGATAAACATGTCAACAGAGAGGAAATCTTAGAATGATGAACGCCACAGCAGAGGTGTGAACAACATAACTAGAGAGGCTGAAGCAGAGAGGAGCTCACAAATAGTTCTGGGAATATTAACTCAGGTTTAATGGCTTGTCAGTATAGTGTTTTGAGATACACTAAACATGAGGTCTTACCCTGGCTTTGTAATGATCTAGCTTTGTGATAGAGGGCAGAAAATCAGTATTCCTGTATCTCAACTTCTTCTAGAATGGTCAAGAATTAGGCTTTGGTGTCTCACATACCTGGCTTAAATGCTTCTACATATTGGCTGTTTTATCTCAGGCAAAATTTTTCATTAACCTAGAGCTAGAGCTTTTTTGTCCATAGAGCAAAAATTATAAGCACCCCCACATAGTACATTACTGTGCAGCCTAAATGAAGCAAGAAGTGAAATGAATTTTTCATAATGTCTGGAATATAGTAATTGCTCAATAATTGTAATGATTGTTATCAATAATACTAATTTAAAATGAGAGATTAGCTTACAATGAATGCTAGCAAATTGCCTTCTGAGTTGAATTCAACATGAATAGATATGGATGAAAGAGAAATATGCCAATCTACACTGTATCAATAAATATCTTTCCCCAAACAGTAAGCAAAAAAGTCTCAAGATGATGCATAGAAAAGGAATCCTGGTGTCAGAAGAGCGATTGTAACAATAAACAAACAGATCATTTATGGACCAGACCATATTTATGATTCACTGCCAAAACTTACAAACATTCCAGGATGTTGTTAGCTGTAGGGATGCCCCTAGCTGTAGAGTATCATAAGGAAGTTAATTCAAATAGGAAGTCATCACATATATGATACTTTCTCATTACCAGGGCTCCACAGCAGGACACACTGCCTGCTTTGATAACTCGGAGTTCTTTTGTACAACAAACTGTGATTACTTCATAAAGGTCAATTCTCCCAAATCCCTGGAAACCATGGCATGCCAACCCACCAAGATCACAGAAGCAATTAAAAGTGTTTAACTGGGAATGTTGCCAGGAACAGATGGCTTCTGCCAGTAGGTTTTTGTTTTAAACTGCTCAACATTAGGAAAGTGACATTTATTTGCCTCATATCTATTTACTAATGGTTCTCCTTCATGTTTGTAAAAGAATATGCCCATGATAGGAATTCTCACCTTAGATGGACATCACAATACAAACCACAAGAGACAATGATAAAGAATCTCTCCCTCCACTCGCAAGTTCCATTCTGGTTCAAATCAGTTCAAAATTGGCCATTTACGCTCCAATAGTACATGCTAGTATGAAATCAAACTTCTGTAATTAGCGGTTTCTCTAAGATTGTTTTGAATTGTAGTGTACAGGATAATACATACTCTGGGAAGGAGTTCAGAAGATTTTTAGCAAGTAAACATTTTATATTACCCCCCAAAATACTTTCTGTCCTTGATTTTTGTAGTTTACAACAGCCAAATGCTACCATTTACTCACAGCATCCCTCTGACATAAAAATCTACACAGGTATGCTTGTTTAACTAAGACAACCATTCTACGTAGAAGTCTGTCTTTCCAACACAGATGGCCATGGAGCAAACCTCAGTTTGTCATTTTATTAGTAAATTCACCTTGGGAAGTCATTTACTTCTCTATGCTTTCACTTTCTCATTGAGTATTTAAAAAGGTAGAAGGCTATTATTATAATAAAATGTATACTATTGACATATCACTCAAATTAAATACAAATATAAGGTTAAAAAAGACAAAATTTAGTACATGATAAAGGTCAAGTGTCAGTGAGATAAACATGGATTTTTAAATAATAAGAAGAATTGGATAGCCATTTTATTTTATTTTATTTTTTAAGAGAGAGGGAGGGAGAGAGTAAAAAAGAGAAATAGAGAATCAATTTTATTTATCTTTTTCATATGGCCTTTGTGCCTCTGTGTATGTGGAACCCAGACTTTTGCACATGTCAGACAAGCAATTCAACTGCTGAGTCACCATTCCAGCCCTTGAATAGCCATTTTTTAAAAAAGATAAAATTAAATGAATATGTCACACAGCACAATAATTTCTAAATACATGAAAATTTGGAAATTAAAAGGAATAAAAGAAAAACTTATGAGCACTAGAAGAAATCAGGAAACTGTGATTCATTCATTTATAACTCAGGAAAGGAAAAAGCTGAAACTACAGGCCCAATTAACAAAAAACAAAGTTTGTGTGTGTGTGTGTGTGTATGTTTTAAAGATGAATGGATATAAAATATGTATTTGTGATATAACATCAAGGGACAGAGATATAGAGATAATCACGTTAATATAGAAGAGGTTCTAGAAACAGAAGAAAACAGACACCTAAGAGAGCAGTGGAAAGATCTGAATAGACTACACATTTAAAAAAGAAAGACAAATGACCCTATGGCATAGGAAAAGATGCTCAACATCACTCATGAGAGAATCAGAAATCCCAGGAGATACCTTTCATGCTCTTGGATGGGCAAAAATTCTAATGTTTAATAGCACCCTCTATTGGCAAGAAGGAGCCTGCTTTCTCACCTGTTGATAGTGGGAGTTTAAAGTATCACAACCTCCAGGAGAGGTTTCTTTTAATCTAGAAATCCCACTTTTAAAAATCTATAGTCACACCTCCATAAATATAAAACAACATATTTACGTTGTTTTTTGTGACAGTATTACATATAATAGCAAAATATAGAAGGATCTCAAATACACATCCAACTGAGAACATGTTTAATGAAGCAGCCATCGCATAGAGTGCTATGTGGTTATAAACAGAATGGAGATCTCTATAAACTGTTATTAACAACTTCAACATATTTTAAAAAGTGAAGTAACAAGATGTTTAACTTTGGAATGTGAAAAGAAGGAGAAAAAAGTTATTTATATATACATATATACACGTAAAATGGATAATTTATATGCACCTTTTTTACTTTTGTAGAAATAAACATCAAATAACAAATTAGAAAATAATAAAAAATGGTAAGTATACACACTGAATGTGAAAGCCATATTTCCAGGATTGGCCCTTTTATTTCTAAACCTATTTTATTATATGTGGATATGCTTTGTTTTTAACATGTAAAGATTTTCTGTAATTTTGTGTCCAATCATTTTACTGATTTCTCCATATGATAAAATTAATTTTATTAAATATGTAAGTATTTCAAAAAAATACTTGTGAATATTTTTAAAAAAACACCTCATATTCACAAAGGATCCTATTTGAATAATGGATAACATGGGACTGTCCTCATAGGGGATTGGAGGAGACAGGAAAGAAATGCAAGCAAATGAACTTCATTGTTTATCAAATTGGTAATGAAAACAAGAGAGATGTAAAATGGAGAATTAAACAAGTAGGAAAAACTACTAAGAAAGCAATTTTGTTTTTAATTTTAAAAGAATATTACAAATACTAAAAATGAATTATAAATATAAAATAAAGGAATTTTAAGGAGATATTATGTAATATTAAATTTAAATTGGAATATCTACATAGCTATATATAATTCTATATACAACCCTGACTGCTCACTAAAAGGACCTAAGAACAATGGCAACCTAGTAATTATAAGCATAACTAGTTCCAAGATCTTGATTTTTACTTACAATTTTCTAATGAAAGGAGCCAGGGCTCTTTGGAAAATTGGTTGATTTTATATCTTGGCATGGAAAGTTCCAGAAAATGGAAGCCAGCTTGAAGGTATCCTTTAGGCCAAATCTAGTAAAAATTTGATCATCAAAAAGAATGATGAGGGGCTGGAGCTGTGGCTCAGCGGTTTCAGTGCTTGCCTGGCACATGCGAGGATGTGAGTACAAACCCCAGCACCACGTACACATCGAAGTGATCGAAGTCTCCTAATAATGAAAGCCTCATGAAAAACTAAATAAAATTGATCTCTCTCTCTCTCTCTAACTGTCCCTCTCTTTTAAAAAAATGAGTTGTTGTTTTTTTTTTTAATAAAAAAGAACAAGGGGCTGGAGCAGTTGCTCAGTGGTTAGAGTGCTTGTTTGGCATTCACAAGGACCCAGGTTCAAACATCAACAACACATACACAACTAAGTGTCAGAGAAACAAAGGCCAGATGAAAAAATAAATAAAATTGTTTCTTTCTCTCTATTTAAGAAAAAAAAAAAGAAGAATGATGAGCTGGGTGTGGTGGGACACACCTATAATCCTAATAACCGAGGAGGCTGAGGCTAGAGGATTAGAGATTCAAGACCAACTTCTGAAACAGTGAGACACTAAATCAATGTTTACAGAAGCTCAATTTACAACAGCTAAATTATGGAAACAACCCAGATGTCTGTCACTGGATGAATGGATCCAAAAACTGTGGTACATACATACCATGGAATTTTACTCAGCAATTAGACACAATGATATTGCAGTCTTTGAAGGTAAATGGACGGCTATGGAAGAAATTATGCTGAGTGAAATCAGCATAACCCAGAGAACCAAGGGTCGAATGTCTTCACTCATCTGTGGAAGCTAGAGCTAGACCCGGGCCATTGAGAAAGGAGTTCTATTATCATGTTTTAAATCTGGATATGGTGTAATGTTATACAACCTAAGGCATTTGCAGAGATGTATTGGGAAGGGGCGGGGGAGGGATAAGTGTGGGTAATTGGGAGGGGGGCTCTTGGGAGTAAATCTAATTTTCAGAATTTATATATATTTTATATTATTTCATTAGAAGCTTGTATGATTGTTTAAAAATAAATTTGTGAATAAAAAAGTTTAAATAAAAAAATTAGAATGAAAAGAGCTAATAGCTGAGTGGTAGAGCACACCTGGTTCAATCCCCAGTACTATTAAAAACATGATGACACCTTTTTAAAAACTGAGAATCATTTACCATCAAATTAATTTTAATAATAACTTCTCCTCCCAAAATTTGTTAATTAAGGGAAAAGCTTTAAGTTATAGAAGTAACATAGCAGGATAGTGAATGAAACTTTACAGAAAAATGCCATGCAGAAGGCTTGACAGCATTAGATTGAGCAAGCTGGGGAGAGAGAAAATGTGGCAAAATGTTAATAACTGGTGAATAAGGTGAAGGGTATAGAGTTGTTACCTTACTATTCCTTCAGGTTTTCTGTAAGTTGTCAATTACTGAAATACAAGTTGAAGGGAAAATGTCAGTGTCATGGGAAAATGTTGGGAAAATTCTGAGATAAAATATATTAAGGAAGTAAGAACCAAATGAAATGCATGCATCATAATTGGAAATGGTTTGGGAAAAAACTACTAAAAATAATTTGGGAGGATAAGTTTGGAATTTGCATATGGTCTAGATATTAAGTAATATTAGGAAGTGATTATTATCATATAGGTAATTGCTATTATGGCTTTAAGAAAGACATAATTACATCACTACATTTATCACTTACTTTCAGATGATTCTGAGAAAATAAATCTAGCCATCTGCTTTAGATGAGAATGGATATATTAAGAGACTGGCAACTCCATAGATAAAAAGATAACACATATTTATCATACTGTTAATTATTGAATCCAGGAAATCCATTGTATTTTTCTTTCAACATTAAAATGAGTTTAAAAATTACTCTGATAAAATGCTAGAAAAATGATAATTTAAAAGAATGCCTATTATGAAAGTTTGTTATAGGATTAAACATAAAGTATATAAGTATATAATCCCTGGTGGTGAGCAGATATTCAGTAAATGCTATTTTACTATCATCCTCTATTATACTGCATTTTATTACACAGAAACCAATTAACATGCGGTGGAAATTGGAGATGCCTTATTACATTGAGTGGACAACTTTGGGTTTAGTGCACATGTGAATAAGTAGGTTAAATTACCATAAAATGGTCCCTTGACTTCCATGTGAGCTAATTGGATCTTGTCGGCTAGTTGTGAATTTCCCGAAGGAAAAGAGGAATTCTTATTTTTCCACTCTCTGTTCTGGCCCTTCCATTTGAACCCAGCCAAGTGAAGAATATCAATAATCCTCCTTCTACCCGTCCCCTCCACACACCAAACTTCCAACACATGCCTGTAGACTGATTTAAACATACCAACTGAAGACGCCAATTACCATATTCTTATATCTGTGCCTTCAACTTGCATTGCAGCCAGAACTGCTGTTAGGAGTTTAACACGAGTGCCCTTTTGACACTTTCAGTTTTATTTATAACGGGGACCTTCTCCTTGGATTAAACCAAGACATGCTTCAGCAGCTTAGGTCTTTTCTTGAAAATACTGTTTCTCAAATTTATTTATACTAAAAAATTCTAATTTACCATGTATGTGCTAATATATTCATAAAATATGTACAATTTAGAAGCTTCATATTCCAAATCAAGCTCTATTTTTTTCCTTCTCATTTTATTTTGCTTTGAAATTTTAATCCTTGCCATTTAGCTTTCCAGAATCATTCCACTTTGCTGTAGACAAGAGAGAAACAAGTTGCCAAACGCACAGAATTATTAAGAGGCTGGAAGTGATTTCCTACCTCACCTTCAAGCACCAGCTGAAATGACAGCTCCTTTGTGAATCTTCCCAAATGCACAAGTGGGGGGCAATCGGTCTTCCTCAGTACTTAGCACATTACAAGCAACAGGTAAAGACTCATTAAATATTTCTTGAAAGACTAATGTGTCCATCCTTATAATATCTATCACGCTTTGGTATCAGTCTCCCTTCAATGGATCTAACATTGAAAGGCTTTTATCCTGGCAGAATGATATGATGAAGAATGGGTTTAGGAAGATTAATCTGACAAGGATTTCCAGTGGGAGGGAGAGCACACTGAGGGAATAAGGGCTGGTCATAAGTTATTGTATGAAATGTCACCCAAAATTCCTTTAGATCCAGGAACTGAACCTAAGATCTGGTACAATCCATACCTATCCTTAAAATATTACACTGATGGCAAAACCCAGTGACTTACTTGTAAAGCCTTGGATTAAAGTTAAAATTCAGGAAATCATTTAAACCTTTAAAGCCTTAGCAAAACATAAGACACTGTATAGGAATTATTTCACTGGCAACAAATCTTTGTAGTGGAGATTTACATTGCAGGATGGTGGAAACTGCTTTATTCTCATTCTGTATACTGTAGTGAGTCAACATTATCATCATTAAATATTAACCCAGGACTTCTATGAGGTTGCTATAGAAAAATGAATTTTAATGCCTCTTGCTATCTAATTATAGACAAAATAGATCATATGAATATAAAGAGGCATGAGCACACAACAAATAACATTCATATGGAAATATCTGCAGCTTTATTGAACAATCACAAGGGCAGAGTTCTATGCAAACACATAAAGTATATAGAAAATAAAGTCTAATGAAAATAAATGAAATATGTGAAGCATGGTGTTGGCAAACACTGTCAAATCTGAATATAAAGATAAGAGTAAATATGCAATGCTTATAGGTAAGACTTACATTTGCATAAGTGGTAATGGCCATACTCCCTGGCAGAAGTGATAGATGCATAAGTAAATATCTGTAGACTGCATGATAAAGGTTCACAATATCTCAATGTGTACAAAGCAGTAGTAGAAAAGGAAGATGAGCTGTTTGGCAGAGGGTAGGTTAAAAAGGATTTTTGTGGTACACTGATAATTTTGTAATGTATTCTGTAGGTAATGGGTAAACAAAGGTTCTGATAAGGGACAATCAGACAATTGAGAATCTGCTAATATATGCAGCGTTAGGGTAAGGATGGAACATTCTTAGCACCTTCCCTTTTAGTGCTTTTGGGTAGGTTAAAGTGTCAGATATTCAGCTCAAAAGTACTCAGAAAAATAGGTGTTGTCAAGATGTTGGAGAATAATCAAGGTCAGGTAGAAGGAATATAATTGTACTGGCCACCAAAAAAAAAAAAAAAAGTTTATTTTCTGATATTTCTCATTTATCTTCAAATCCCTGCTAACTTGTGAGACCTTGACTCAGTTTTGCCACAAATGACAACATTTATCATCAGGTACAGCCTAGTATAGTATCACAGAACTTTATCCCTGCCACCTAAGACTTAACTTTGCAACACATAAAGTATATCAAGCAAACAAGATGTTCTAGACCAATAGTGACAGTACTGACCACGCTAGGACTTGGAGTTTTATCTAGTCCAAGTTTCCTACTGCACAATTTATATTCTCCTTGTCTTGTGAGACAGGATTCTCATTCCATAAATAAGGTAAGAGCCTCAGAGGTATCAAGTAACTTTAATCAAATTCACAGGCCAATAGGTAGCAGATTCTGAATACAATGCAGGGTCTCCACTAGTTGCTAGTGGTGCTGCTACTCTTACTGGTAGCAGTGGTACTCTTATTTAAACAGTCTGAGTCCAATTTCTCAACCACAGTCTTCTCGAGAAATGAGACCATGCCCTATTTGTAATTTTTTAATTCAACTGAATATATTTGAATCAAGGGAGGTTATGATAACTTGCTACCACACAACTTTCCTCTATTGCAAAAAAGCCCATTTTAGAGAGACTCTATTATATTTTTCTATATTTTATTGGTGCACTATAACTATATATAAGGTTGTTACATATCCATACATCAATATTGTTCCTCAGTATTTCCCCTTTTCCTCTCCTCCTCTCTCCTGCTGGTCGTATTCCTCTTCTCCACAGGTTTCCCTTTGATTTTCATGAGACCCACCCCACTTTCCTGTTTCATTTTCCTCTTTAGTTTCCACATATAGGTTAAAACATGACCCTTGGTCTTCTGAGTCTGGCTTATTTCGCTTAACAATACTTTCAAATTCAATTCATTTTCCTGCAAATGCCATAATTTCATTCTTCTTTATTGCTGAATAAAACTCCACTGTGTACATAGACCACGTTTTCTTTCTCCATTCATCTATTGACAGATACCTAAGCCAATTCCATGGTTTGGCTATTTGGCTGCTGTAAACATGGATGTGCACATATCACTAGTGATAGTATGCTAACATTAATTCTTTAGGATAAATACAGAGAAAGAAAAATAATCTTGTTTTAATTCTTCTATCTCCTTTGTGGCAGGATATAGATTAATGAAACCAAAATCAGAAACAAAGTAAAAAACCAAGTTCTTTATTATAATTTATCCTTCATTTCTAGTTGGAAATTTAAAAATGCTGTTTCCTAATATCACAAATCTGTTAGATGTGACCTCAAAAAACAGAAGTATGAACAGATAACACATGTTGCATTCTAACAAGTTGTAACCAATAGGTTATGTTGTTCTTGGTTGGCACACTTGGCTTCTTTCCAAGCTAAGACATATAACATCATCTCTTTCTCCTGAACCATTTCATAGAGGTATATCCATTTCGTAAAATTATTTTAGCTCACTTCTTTTCTGAAATGTGATATTCTAAAATGTTTCTTCCACAAAAAATCAGTAAGAGAGGAGGAAAAACTATTTTTATCTCAGGCAACTAAAGAAGAAAAAAAACCCAAAATCTAGAACTGCCCATAGCCCTGGAACCCTTTCTGTTTTACCATGAGGACTCATCTTAGGATGTTTTGTGTCTAGGGGAAGTTATGAAGTCCCAGAACCATTTTCTGGCACTTTTGTGAATTGAACTTTGTAGATGGGGAATGCTAAAGCAGCTCTTACAGGCAATGGAGAAAATTATTTTGTAAGTCAATTATTAAAATGCTGGGATCTGAAATCAGCCAAGTAGAAGTATTTATTATTTACAGTATAGATAACTGCAAATGCTACATATTAGAATCTTTTTTTTTTGACAATCTATTATTAGTACAGCACTATAACTCTGGTTATAGGGAATTTTACCACAAAGAACTAATGCAGATCTTCATGAAATAGGAAGGCACTGGCTACATACAGTATGTATGGTTGGAAGTTTTCTTTGCCCAGAGGAACTCATCTAGGGGTAAGTGAGGACTGAAACCCAGTTCACATTCTGATGCTCAAACTGTGTGCCCTGAGGGAACAGTCCCATTGAAGAGGAAAATTCTGTCAAATAGCTTTGAGAGCAAATTAACCACCGTTCAGCTCTGTGGCCTGGTCTGATTCTATGACTTTGCTCCCTTTCTTGTGACACTCCCCCTACTCTTTTATTATGATTTTGTGTACGACTGCCCCCTTTCTTGTAACCATAGCAACTCTCACCACAAGTTTCCCACCTTACCTTAGCCTTCCTCCCTGCTTGAGCCACTTTAATATCAAAGCCATCTATTAGCAACCTGCCTTGGTCTTACAACCTGACCTCTTTGTAACCTGAAATTTCTAGCAATCCTATAAAAATGAGGAGACTCCTTTGTTCTGGACCCAGACTTTCCAGAGCACTAACTCAGCTGTGTCCCCCCAGGTAAAATAAAATCTGACTTCTGCTTCTCCCAGGCTGGCTTGGCTTCTCCTTCGCCTGAATTTCCTCAACACTGTAACCTTCCAGAGGAGGTTACTGCTTTCTATTTTGCAGAAAGATGTTCTCTGGGATATTAGTGATTCTGTTTAAGTCAGATTCCATTTGTCCCTAAATTTATGTTTCCCAGTCTACCATCCTAGTGTCGCAACTGCAGATGATTCACGTCATTCTTTACCTACCCTGTATTTCAAATAAGAACTGGAATTATGGACTGGCTACTATTACCTAAACTTGAGGAATAGATTTTTTAAAAAAACATTTATGGATGATTATCATTAGTTAAAGGAAGTTAGGAAACTAACTCCAAGCATATTGCTAGTAAATTTGTTAGCTGCAATTCAGTTTACATCTATATAACTCTTAAGATATCCCCAAATGACCGTGAGTTAACCATCACTTGGCATATATGGAAAATTTTTGTCCTAAAACACAGGTTCTAGGGAAAATTTTTATACCTATAGGCATAAAATAGAGGACAAATTTTTATAAAAATAGACTGCATTTTTAAAAACTCCATGCTATACTTAAGAACTACAGAAATGTTTCTTGAAAATAGGTTTTTCAAGCTGTACTTACTCTCATGGTCCCCATTTTACAGAGAAGAAAATTCAAGCTCTGAGATGAGAATTATATAAAAATGCTGAAAAGTCTTGAATTCAACCACACTGAACATCAGTAACAAGTAATATGTACAGGAATTTACAGTTTACATATGTTATCTTGTTTGAGAAAAACTAAGCAAAAATTATGTTATCTAATTTCTGATAATGAGTCATAAAGAGGGCATGACTTTTGTCTGATTCTCTCCTGGGCTGCTTATCTATGGAAGTCAATTTCTATGCGATGAGAAATCCAGGCCACATGAGCAGCAATGTAGCTGTTCTACACAATAGCCTCACTAAGGAGATCAGCAGACAGCCAGCACTCATCACCAAATATTGGAGTGACTGAGGTGTCAGATAGTGCTAGCCCTTTGTGAGTTCCCAATGAGGCCACAGAGAAGGAACACAGACATGTCTCATCCAATGCTGGCCACAAAAGCCATGAGAGATGATAAATGATCTTTGCTTTAAGCTGGTAAGATTTGAGGTAATTTGCTATGCAAAGACGGTAACAAATACAGTCATCTGGGGCAGACAGCAGGAAGCACCATCCAACAGACCCCAGAATAATGCCTGGAATACAGCAGACACTCAGTAAATATTTTTTTGAATGAATTAAAAAAAAAAGCCTGACATAAAAATAACGTAGGTTTCTAATTATAGTCTCAGGACAACTATAACTTTTAGGGACCAATAAATTTTTTGTTCTTTCCTTCTAAATGATGGCAACTACCTCTCCAAACCCATTCAGAATAGTAATCTTAGGATAGGAAAGTCATGCGAATAACTCAGAGTAAAGTACTGTAAAATCTCTAGGGATTAGAGTGCAAATACATAAAGCTGTTTTGTTTTGCTTGTTTTATTCCACAGGAGAGCCTATTCAAACAATATTTTCTAACCCTTCAGTGGAGAGAGACCAAAGCATATTAATTCATTTGTAATCTTTGGAGAATATGAATATTTTAGATATGGATACTGGCCTAGAAGAATCAGAAAATAAATGAAAAAAGATAAAGTTTCACATTCTGATTCCACCCATGTTTTGCCACCTGAACAATCTCAGTAGCAGTTAACATTTTAAAAATACCTTTTATGGTCCAGGCATCACTTCAAGTGTTTTACAAATACTCATCTTATCTTCATAGAATCTATAAGTCATTGTTTATCCTGTCTTACAGTTAAAAGAACTGAGACCCAAAGCATTCAAGAAACTTCAAAATCACACAGCTAGTAAGCGGCAGACATGGGACCAGAGCTGATGGTGCTCTTGAGTAATTGGCCATCTTAAAATCGCCATGTACCCAGTAAAGGAAGTCAATCTCTGGACACTGTCAACCTTGTGTTGCTCATTATCATAGATTTCTTAGGAGGCAGCACATCACGGGGGTAAAAAATGCAGGCTCAATTTCAAGTACTGCAACAATTAGCCATGCATCTTTGGGCAAGAAATTTAATAACTTCGGGGCTTAACTTTTACATAAAAATGATATTAATATCATACGTATTAGAATTTAACATAAACAAAATGAGATGATACATCTAAAGCATGTATAGTGTTTGGAATGTAGTACACAATAAATAATTTTCCATTTATATTGCTCAGATACATTTAGTTTAAAAAATAACATGCTATATATTTTTCTTTATAATCTTCTTATGCCATGTCTATATTAATTTAAATGCACTTAGTATCATTTTTATTGCTGGCATATAATTCTAACACATGATTTAGCTAAAATTAAACCAATTCATTCTTATTTTTTTAAAGAAAGAGGGACAGTGAGAGAGACAGAGAAAGAGAGAAACAACTTTATTTAGTTTTTCACATGGCTTTTGTGAAAAGCCTCAGTTGTGTATGTGGTGCTGGGGTTTGAACCCGGGTCCTCATGCTTGCCAGGCAAGCTCCGAAACCACTGAGCCACCGCTCCAGCCCCAAACCAATTCATTCTTAATACACATATGTGTTAGTTTTCTATAACACTATAGATGAATATTTTTATGCATAATCTGCACAGTTTACTTTAGGATAAATCCCTAAGAATGAAAAGGATGCATTAGAAGATAACAGTTTACTTAACGATAATATAGAAGAAAAACATAGAGGAATTAAATGATCTCTTTAATATCTTAAAGAACCAGGAATACCACCATAATTAGAAAGAATAACCTCTAAAATCACAATTAAATAATTACAATTTTTTCCCCAATGCAAATTCTCAAGAGGGATAAAGATCTGTCAGGGAGCAAAGGGACAGGCTGGATTTGAACCTAGATCTGCTTAATTCTCAAACTGGCTCTTTGCTTTGGAAAAGGTGACTTACATATTGCAAGTATTTTGTATAATAATAAATCTAAATAACCAGCTAAGGTGATTTGGCATGTGTAAATAAAGAGTTCACAGGCAAGGGTACTGAGTTCTTTGCAACCTGATAGAATACTGGTCTTATATACTATAATTCTAAGAAGTAAGAATCATGGTCCATAAAAGGATAATCTTCTTGGAAATTCTTAAGTGTAGTGCTTGCTGATAACAGAGGAAAATTGTTTTCTTTAATAATGATGTGCATATTTTTAAGCTTGAAATATCACTCAGTCAATCATTACCACAATAAACTCTTTGCCTTTCATAAATATTTTAGGAACAAAAAAACCTTGAGATTATTCTTGTAAATAATTCTTTCATTTCTGCACTAGATTGTTTACTAGCTGAACTAACTAAATATCCTTAATGTGTATCAACCACTTCTAGGCTTGAGTGGAGAAGCCAAAATGAGTCCTCAAATGACATGAAGGGTCTGTAGGACGTGTCTTTCCTAACAGGTGGAATTTTTCTCCTCTGTATTTCATTTCACTCTTGTTTAAATATAAATTGATTCAAAAAAAATTTCATTCCCAATCTGTTAATTCCTTTATTCCTTCAATTTTTTTTTCAGGGCCAACTATGTCCTGAAAATAAAACCTGAAAACAATACATTTATTTTCTATGAGAAACTCAGTACAATAGATGGATCATTTATCCTTAAATTTTTCTGAACTATCATGTCTTACAAATTCAAACTAGGCTTAAATTAGGTTTCTATATGTTATGGTAGAAAAGTGGAATGCACAAAAGTAACTCATAGGGAACATATGCTAACCAGTAAGAGCTGTTAGGAAAAGAACACTTTTAATTGATGTCAATGATAAATTTAAAATTTAGAAGTTACTGTGGGACTTCAGTATAACAGAAAAGCACAGTGTAAATGCATTTGCATTATGACCACTGAAGTTACTAAAAATGTAATCAAATGAAACTTCTGCACAATAATTGCCCTAAAGAGAAACAATTATTTATCTTAGGGAAAAGCCAAGACTATTGTCACTTAAGGGACAAAAATAGCAAGCATTAGTTTGGTGTTATTTTTCCTCCTGTTCTCATTTCTCTGCTAGGTGCTCAAAATTTCATTTCCCCTGTTTCTTAAATATGTATATTTCATGAAGTACTTCAACCCTTAAGAAATGCTATGCTTACACTCTCCCATCTTATGTATTATTTCATGGGCACATTGCACAAAATAAAAATAATTTTAAATGGGCCTTCATTATACTTTTTAGCAACTTTGTAGCAATATAGAAATCTATGATTTTAATTTCTTTTTTAAAAAACATGAAAAACCTAAGGTCTTTAAATTGTCTCTTTTACCCATGATACTTCAGCTATCATTACACTGTTGTGCCTATCTACAAAAGCCAAAGTTAGTGACTTTTGCTCTACAGCTGGGGAAAGCTGTCATCATGTAAGGAGTTTCAGTAATCCCCGATGAGTTGAGGATAAGGCTGTTTACTCCCTGAGAGTCACATCAGTGAAACAGGCAGTGGATGAGATTAGCCATCTTGATTTAGAGGAAAATATGCTTTCCAAATCAGATAAGAAGAGCAGGGCCCAGCTATAATTCTGTCATAGAAAACGGGATCTAGTCTTAGAAAGATATAACCAAACTATAAGTTTTACAAAAGAAAGCTACAGTGTGTTAATCCCATACTGGCATTCCAGAGGTTGAAGGGAATGGTGATTAAGTACCTGGGATCCAGAGTCTGTATATCTGGGTACAAAACTCAGCTCTGCTGCTTACTGTGAGACTGAAATATGTACCTTATGTTTTTGGCCCTGTCAGTAACCTCAAATATAAATAGTGATGCTTATTTTGAGGATTAAAAGAGACAATGCATAATGCATAAAACAAGTCCTGGAGTTTGGCTAGCAATCAATCAACAGAATCTGTTACTAACATTTTATCTATTAATTAGATTTTTTACTATTCTTACGATTGCTAATTTCCTTTTTATTTCTTTTCTGATTTCTCTCTTTAATTATAACACATTTTGTCATGACTTTCTTTCCTAATTCATTTCTAACTCTGTGTCATTTTACCTATTCTGTTGGATTTTCTTTAACCCAGAGGCCTCTTGCCTGGAGTTCTCTGGCTATCTGACATGAATTATAGCAGATAATCTCTTGCCTTGTTTTTCCCTGTCATCTGTAGTGCCTATATCACAGAACAGAGGAGAGGATTACATGAGATAATTCATGATAAGAACTCTGCATAGAATAACCCCTTTGATAACAATAAACATTATTTTTTACCCATTATGCCATTCCACTTCTCCTTTCTGGCTAAGTCATAGTCTGTCTTTAAAAGTTAGTTCAAAAATAGCTTCCTATAGGAAAGGTTCTCTTCTTTTTCTCAAACCCATCCCTAAACATCAGTCTACCCTTCTAGCACCAGGTCTATCTCTATCTCTGTGACCTCTATTCCCAATACATGCCATAGCATAAGAATAGCATTTTCACAACTCTATTGAAATTGCTTATGTGTTTCCTCCAAAAAACTAACATCTTTGAGAGCAAATACCATTCCTTAGTGTAATTTCTTGTTTAATTTGGTGTGTGTTAACATGAACACTCAACACAGGTGGGTAGTTCCAAAATTAAGCACATACAAAACATTCTCCTCATGCTTGCTTTTATTCCTTCATCATTGGGGCCTATGTTATTCTCTCTGTCCTCAAAAGTAAGTCCTTTGAAGGCAGAGATATCTTAATCCTCATCTGCTTCCGAAGTTTATGACTTTAAACATTGTCATTGTTCAAAATCCTGTGAATATATGAATGGAAGAAGAATGAAATGAATGACTAATGGGTAACAAAAAATTAAATGAGCAAATTGATTTTCTGACTTGAGGATATTATTTGCTAAAATATTTTAGTAGAAAAGAAAAAGTTGACTAGGACCTTAGAAGATCCAGGGACAAATAGACCAAATTTTGCTAATCTACAGGTTGCTATTCATTGACAAATACTTTAAGTGAGGAATCAGCATACAATAGTTACACTGCAATTAACCCTGGTGTATACCAGCAGAATGCCACTCACACTGGATGATTGTGGAGGCTGGAATTCCTTTCTTCACATTTATTCTGGCATGATCAGAAGCATGAGAAAACTCATTATGCAAGAAGAAGACCTGATATTCCCCAAACATAACTAGCTAATTTCTGATGATCTGACACAGATATAATTATAAAAGTACATAAAAACCTTTTTTAATCCATGGGTAGTACACATGGGATGGGAGAGGGGAGGATTGGTCAGGAAGAATAAAAACAATTGGGTACCTCTGAGCCACCAAATAATAAAATAATATTATCCTTCTGGTTAAGTTATAAAATCAAGATTAAATAGGTCTGCAGGTTGTGGTATAGTTGAGTTGTAAAAATGTGTGCTTGGAATGCATAAGGCCCTGGAATCTGGGTTCAATTCCCAGCATCCCCCCCCAAAAAAAAGAAGAGGATGGGATGGTAGAGTAGAAGGAGAAAGGAGAGGAGGAGAAGGAAAAGAACAAAAAGTAATAGATTGGAGCTAGAGTGGCAGCTCAGTAGTTGGAGTATTTGCCTGGCATATGCAAGGGCCCAGATTTGAAATCCAGCACCACATACACAACTAAGTGTTGGAGAAACAAAGGCCAAATGAAAGAATAATAAATAAAATTGATTCTCTTTTCTCTCTCTCTCTCTCTCTCTCTCTTTCTATCTTTCTTCCTCTCTCTGTCTTTAAAAAAAAAGTAATAGATCTAGCTATGTAAACCATCTGAAAGAGATAGAGGGCTTCCATATGAGCAAGACCTCAATGCTAACTGATTGAGTGCATTAACTGGTCTAACGAAAGAATGTGAAGATTGGAGATGTAGTTCAGCAGCAGGTCACTTGCCTAGCATGCTTGAACCCATGGTTTTAATCACCAGCTCTACAAAAAAGAAAAATAATACTAAAAGAGAACACACTTGTGTGATAGAGTGTTGGTCAGCCAGTGAGGTGGAGGCAAGAAGCCTGTAAGGCAGGGTTTGGCAATGTATGTCCTAGTTATGTTTCAGGAAAGAATGTCCTGCCAATAGAACTTCATAAGGGTATGTGCATCTAGCGGTTATATCCTTTAAGTGGCTAGAAAGGCATCAGACTTCAGAGAATAAGGAAATTAAATACTGAAAACTTAAAATTAAACCACCCCTGAGTTACCTACTTCTTTGCCCAAATGTGGTTAGCAGGTATACACATGCACCAATATCCTGTTCTTCTCTACTTTGGAATCGATGAGATGGTTGGTTGTGCTTCCTTAAACTTCAGTATAGCAATTTGATTTGCTTTGGTCAATGAAATGTGAAGAGACAGGATATATGACACTTCTTCGTGGAAGATTTTTAAAAGCTAGTGCAAAATTATTTCAAAATTCATTCCTTCTTGCTATATTAGTTCCATGAAGCACAGACTCTATCATCCTTGCTTCCTGAGTAAAGATAGCTTAGGGCCAAATACCCACCACCCCCTATGAAAATGAAGTTTGAAGGATAAATGGGCCTTGGTATATAAATAACAGATTTGTGTTTGTACCAGCATAAAGTAGCTTACTCAGATACAGGTAAACTTAGGGTTAACATTTGCCCCTCTTATATTTTCTGTACCAAAGAATAATGAACTGGTTGCAGTATATGGGCTCTGAGTCAGCTTACCAGCCATTTCTCATTAAAATTAATAAACTCTAGTAAGTATCAATTCATCTTCATCAGTGTCTTGTGAGCTTTGCTAATATGAATTAGTATTCCTGAAACTGATTGACTCTAGCATACTGCCAATGTTTAAGTTTTGGTGTAAAACAAAAGCAAAACAAAAAACAAAAACCCTGGAAAAAGACTTATTCCTCCAAGGCAACACTGTCCTTTGGGAGAGTCTTTGAAGCTAAGTGACTCTTTCTGACACATCTAACCCATGCCCACATCTATTTATAGGTGTCAACATAGTCACTGATGTTGTAAACTTGAACAACCTAATGGGGTAATATATTTTATGTGCTTTAAAGGACAAAGTCTCTCTTTATTTTTATTAACTATACAGCAGAGATGTTTTAACATATATTCAACACCATAATTATAATGATAGTCATAAAGGGTAAATTTAATCTATACTCAATTAACAGAAGACAAGCCTGTGGTTCAGCCAAGTAATGTTGCTGTACAGCTAATACAGAGTCAGAATTTTCACCCAGGTATTCTGACTCCAAGTCCAGAGGTCATATATACTATAAATAATTTAATTGTCTGTTCATA
The DNA here is from genome assembly GCA_004027875.1 of Aplodontia rufa. Classification (NCBI taxonomy): domain Eukaryota; kingdom Metazoa; phylum Chordata; class Mammalia; order Rodentia; family Aplodontiidae; genus Aplodontia; species Aplodontia rufa. The sequence continues at coordinate 23,553 of PVKS010020720.1, forward strand.
ATTCAGCTAAAGTAGGCTCCTATATGCAATAATTTGGTAAACATATCCCCATTTACCCTATCTCTGTGATAATTTGATATACTATAAATGCATAATATTTCTATTCTTTATTAATTAGCAAGAATGAACAATATCCAATAAAGAGACTAGATAATATAATTCATATGGAGACAAAGTGAGTCATATGTAATAATTTGCAAGAAACACACAAATAACTCTTAAGGGTGATAATCAGTTATGCAAGATGACATAAACATGTTTGACTCATTCCTAAATGTTTTGCCCTCACTGTGTGATCACTGACCTAATCAATACAAATTTTTCTTAAGTAGTAGCCAACATGTATGCTTCTCAGAAGGCAAGTCTATAATTTTTCAGCATTTAGATAAGCATGACACCATAGACAAGGCAGAGTAGAAGCAATTGTGGGCCTCTCAGAAGGCAGGTATCATTCACTTTGTTTCTGTGTTTTTCTGTGCTATCTGGCATTCTCGACCTTGATGAGGGTTTTGTGAGAAACAAATAAAACTCAGAAACAATATACAGTACAGAAGTCCTAATGTAATGTACAGTATGCAGTGGATGCTCAATATATGTTAATTCACTTCCATTTCCCCTTTATGTTAGTCTGGATGCCTTAGGTTTGTTGTAGGACTATAGTGACCCTGAAATCTCAGTGGCTTGAAAAAACAAAGGTTTCTTTTCACTCATGCTACATTATTGAAGGTTGTTTGGGCACTCTAGTTTACAAAGTCATTTAGGATTTATATCAAACAGGCTCCTTTTTCAGAGTAACATCATTTGGATCAGATGGCCTTCTTGATCCTTGAGTCAGGAAGAGGAAGTGCTGGAGGGAAGTCACACTGACTTCTCCATACTTTGGTCTAGGGGAGACACATATCTCTAGTCCCACAATCTGTAGGCCAGAACTAGTCATATAACCCTGACAAATGACAACAGAGCTAAGCAATGTGGAATGTCAGATTAGGGCAGCATCATTGACTGCCCTATGTTCTTTATTCCTTCATATAAGGTAGATTTCAATAAAGGACTGAGAGATTCTAATTTTACCTGTGAAGAGACCCTCCATAAGACCTTTAGCAAGGTTTATACTGTTCAGATTATGAAGACCCTGATCCATTAGTTCATCCCTCCTAAATGAGTTTTAAACCAGTGCATGGGTTTTAGCTAGGGTTGGTCAAAAACAACATAGGATGCTTTATTTCTCACCTTTGAATCAATTGTCAAAAATTAGAAGCCTCTGAAATCTGGTTGCCTAGGCCAAGGGATCTTGATGATTGTGCTTTTTGATAGGTTCTTCCTAGAAGTACAGCAAACCAAGTTTCCAAATAGCAAGGTGATATCAGTCACCTTGTTAATTATTTACATGTCTATGTGAGTAACAAGATGAGTTCCTGTATTGGAAATAGATGGGAAAATTTGCCTGAAATAACTGTTTTCACTCACAGAAACAGAAAAGAAGGTGAAAAGTCTTTTGAGGTAAGGCTGGATCATGTTCTATGAATGTCCTTGGATTAATGTATACCTCTGCCACAAATAGTAATACATACCTCAGTCATCATCCGCAAGTTAAAAAGTCAGCTACCCCGAGATAAGGGAGGGAAATATATTTGTAATGATGTATCCATTCAATAGCTCACTTAATAGCTCAACAGTTATTTGGTACTTGCTAGGTCCTAGTCCCTGAGTTAAACTTTGGATATACAAATATAGTCAAAGCCCCATTCTTGATAGGTTCATAGCCATGTAATATGGCTCTTTCCTGCTAAATTGAAGATTATGTGTAAATTACAAGGCACTCAGGTGGAGAATATAAATTTTTCTTAAGCTAACCTTAGAAGGCCAAGGCAAATAATTACAAGGAATCTATTTCTCCCAAAATGGGAGAAGGTATAATAGGGAAAACTACATAGACAGCTTGTGTTTTGTGAAGAAATATCAAGCTATCATACTTGATTCCATCTACCTAGTTGCTTAGGCAACCAAAAAACGTAAGGAAAACATTGGACAAATGTACTCAATGGTTAATCAATAGCAATTTAGTCTTTTCAGAGTCTAGGTTTGCCAGAGAGTTATCATTTGTTTAGTTGGTTCTAAAGTGCATGGGTTCCAATGGCAATTAAACTCTTCCAGTAATTCTGGCTAAACCACAATCTCAGTGTTTATAAAATTATTATTTATTTTAAAATACTAAGCACTGTGCTTGGCACAAATAAAATGTCTGGAAAAATTTTCCCCCTGGGATCATATTTGTACAAGAATCAGCATTTCTGGCATCTTAGGTCCAATAAGGAAAAGGTAACAGACTTTCTCTGGGTATACAGGTAACAGTCACCAGATGGAAATAAAGGATCATAATGAATTTTTGTTAGCACATTCTTAAAATAATATAATGTTTACAATTTAGGATGACCTAATGATTTAGATATTTTCTAAAATCTCTATAATTTAACACTTTCTAAACAGAGCTATAGTGAAAGATACTGTAAATTCTATAAAATACAATGAGATAATCCTCCAGCCCACAGAGAGTTTGCAACCTAGTAAGAATGTTAAGAGAAACACATGAATAACTATTCTGAGATTGGGCTAGAGAATTTAAGGAAAGCCTTGGGGACTCAGCCAAGAACCTAATTTGGAAAATGAAGAAAGGCTTCATTAATGCATTGAAAAATAGGAGGATTTCAGCTGAGATATAGAAGTAAAACTAACTGAGGAAAGCAGAATTCATTCCAGATTAGCAAACATGAAGGGAAAGAAGCACCTAATATTTTTTAGAAAGAAAAATCTCATTTTACTAGAGAAAAGTGATTGATGGGAGGTGTGGCTGGGGAGGTAGAATTAGACCAAATTAGAAATGAATTTGAGTGGCAGAAGACAGAATTATTTGTGAAGTTAAAGTTATCAAGAAATACTACAGCAGGGACTTAGAGAAGCTGTCACTGTTAAAAGCAGTGACTCTTTGGCTTGCAGCTGTCCAACAGGTAAAGCTTGGCATCTCTGCCTTCATTTTGTATGTCTCTTTCACTACCTTAAAATTTTTGATGTGCTCAGATCTACTTTAGGCATCTCAATTATTTAAGAGGTGTTGATCTAAAACCTGTTAAGACAAGGTTTATTAGCCCTAAATTTACCTAATCTGTTTTATCCCCCTTCACGCTGAGACAAGATTTACAAGGACATTTATAGCATCCTGTTTCATACCCATGGGAGGGCTCCTTCCCGGGATAGTGGAGTGGCACTTAAACAGGAACAGTCATTTCATGGGAACAGAATTGACCCTTTCCAATATCACAGTTCTGATAGAAAAACATCCTGAACAGCAAACAGAAATTGCCCCCTCACATCATAGACTTGTCCAAAACACCTTGCAGAACTGTTACCAAAAGTTCTGTCTTTGTCACCATGCCAATCCAATAATGAGGACATAGTTTTGAGAAAAAGGAAAAAGAAATTTTAGTGTTTTGCTAGCAGGAAGAAACACAAGGGACTCCTGTCCCAAAGACTGTGATTTTCCCCATCAGGGGGAACAAAGGGTTTTCAAAGAGGTGATTTAAAGGCTACATTTCATGTGTTCTATGCCCAGAGTTGTAATTGTAAATTTGGGAGATTGTCATTTCTGAGATCTTCTGGTACTATCCCCAAAGACTGAACTACTTATTCCTGTAGAGGGTGTGTGCTCAAGGACAGATAACTCTGCCTGGGATAGGGAAGAAAAGAAATGCTGTTTCCCCTGAGATGGGGCAGGTGGTTTAGGGAAGAAGAAGGCAAGAGGAAGGGAAAGACTAATTCACAACTGCAGAGAAGTAAAGGCTGTATTCAAAGCATAAAGTGGACCACTGTTACAGAACCAGAACTGAAATTACAATCAACCAAACCAAGTTTAACCAAGATTGCTTAATTATGCATACCTCTTCCCCTTGTCCCAACTCTTCCTTTATTTATACCCAAATCTCATGTCAATGTCCTCCAAACAGGGTTTAGATTCTTGTTCTCACTTTGCCTTCCCAGTAACAGCCATATTGATCAAGTTCCTTTCTTGCTTATCATCATTACCTCTACTAGTCAGTTGTCTGGAGGGTTTCATCATTACTCTATTAGGTTTATGAGATGAGTGGCCAGACCTGGCTTGTTGGAACCCCAGGAGTCAGCCCTCTGGTCTAGGACTCTGGTAATAATAATTTTATTTAATTTTTGTGGTCTGTTTCTCTCATTTCTATCTCCCACTTACATTCTTGAATGTAGCTCTACACTTTCAAAAACACTAAAAGGAAATCAAAGTAGGACAAAAAGAGCCAGAATGTGGTCTTTTGAATTACAAAGCACAGTGTCTCATGATGACAATAGATTTGGAAAGACAATGGAGAGGAATAAGACACCCTTCTAAAGTAACTAAGCACCCTGTAATTTTACTGGGAGAGTTTTGAAACTTAGGAAGGGCTTAGGGGTTTGGTAGTGGAGCTTGGTGAAGAGATGACTTCAGATGTGGCTAGACTTGTGGAAGGCCTTGGGTGGTGGCTGTAGTGACAGCCAAGACACTTGGTATTGACTGAACCATGTTAGACTTTATTCTTTGCTGTAGGGTATTGGCTTTCCAGGCTATGCACTGTCCGGGAGAATTGGTCCTTTAGCAATTTAGAGACTTGGATGGGTTCCTGTTTGAACTGTTTTTCCATGTGTAACCAGCACCACTCATGGCTCAGTCAATGACCCTCGTACAAATTTCTATTCTACTTTTCCAAAACCACTTAATGAACCTTGAACCAGAAAGTAGACTGGAATCCAAAGGTATGGGAGATATTTGAAAGAGGCTTGTCACATCAATTAATTTTAAAGAGATTAAATTCCTGTAGGAGACACATGATTCAAGAAAGATGATTCAAAACTTCTGAGAAGGTTGGGGAAAGTAGCAAATATTGTAATTTATCTGAGATGCAAAAAGGTTATAAATTTATAGCCAAAAGACTGCTTAATATTTACAGAATTGATTCAATAGATTAAATATCATCTAAGGCATAAAGATAATCCTCCTTTTTTCAAGAGTATCCAGGTAAGTGATTAGACAATATGAAGATGAGATCTGACCCATCACATTTGGTTAAATATTCAGTAATACTACTACTAATAATAATAATAGCAGAAGCAGATAAGTCTAAGAAACACTAAAAAACTTCATCTAAAATTATAAACCTATTAGATCACAGAGAAAGCTCTACTCATTTGTTCTGCCTATTCTATCCCACAGATCTAGCCTATGTGGCTTCATGTTTGAGACTGAGAGGATAAAGACATTTCAAAATTTATAATAGTATAAAACAAACTACATTATAGTGTTTTCTCTTCTGTTGGTGTTACCTGTCTTTGTTCTAAGAACTCTGTTCCCAAGGATAGTGGGGATTCTTTATGCTTTTACATTTTAGGCATAAGCAACTTTACTGCTTGCCTTTTGAGTAATATTAGCTATTTTTCTTCTTAAATAATCTATTCTGTTTAAAATATGCTTTTAATAAATCCTACTAACATTTCACTTTCTGCTTCTAGTGAAAGGACCACACAGCACCTTAAGGCGAAGAAGTGCAAATTTGTTCACATCCACAGTGTATACTTGCCATTTATAATTTTTGTTATAAGAACAATTTGAGACTTTGTAGGTGTCTGATTGCTTTAATATATCTTTTATCAAAACTAGACTTATGGGCTGAAGCGGTTGCTCAGTGGTTTGAGTGTTTGTCTAAATGTGTGAGGACCTGAGTTCAAACCCCAACACCACGTACATAACTGTCAGAGAAACAAATTCCAAATGAAAAACTAAATAAAATTGATTCTATTTCTCACTGTCTCCCACTCTCTCTCTTAAAAAACAAAACAAACAAAGAAACTAGACTTAGCAGCTTCCCTCTCAAACTTCCCATTCTTCTTTTCCTAAGTTTGCAATGGTACTGCCACCCATTCAGTTACTCCAGTTTGAATCCCAAAAAGCTTTTATGAAGCATTCTTTCTTGTTGAATATATAATGACCTGCCAGCCTTTTCCATTGTTTCTCCAATTTCATTAACATCCATTTTCTCAACTTTTTTTTTCTCTGCTACCATAACTGTAATGAACACCAGTGGCTTTTATCGAAGAGATTTTGATGTTCTAGAATGATGCAAAGACTAATGAGATGGATATCTAGGAATTTGTTACTATAAAAAATGCAAAATTTCTACACAAACTAGTTTAAAAATAAATTAGAGAAAAATATAAGCTCATCCTGTCCTAGAATTCTAGCTCACTGCCTCCCTATAGATAGGCATTACAGAAGTGGTAGGAGTTCCAGCTACCACGGGGTGAAACATTCCCTGTGCTACATCACTGTTCTTGCTTGGATGTGAATGGCATCTTCCAGTTGGCTTGTGGCAAAAACTAAGGCTGGGAACAATAGCCAAGCTATCATTTTACTTTAAGCCTCCCTTTTCTACTTTATTTTAAATGCTGCCTGGAGATCACTTTTCTTAAAGAACAGGCCACTGATAGTGTAACTCCCATGCTCACATCCCATGACTTTCCATAATCTAGTGTCCACTTTTCTCACATTGACATATCAGACTCTCTTCAACCTAACCACATTTTATTATCCAAAGTCTCCCTCCTAATGTATACAACTTGTATTTCAACTAAACAAAATGCTAGCTTCACATCCCTACATTATATGCTGGTATGATGCTTGCATTTACATCACTTCCTGTGTCTGGATTGATGTACATGACTTTTCCATGTATCCAAATCCATCCAGATTCAAGTATCTTTTCTTTTTGAATTTTAAATTTTCCTATCATCTATTAGAATTATTTTTGTCTGAGAAGGAAGAGAAAGAAAATAAAGTGGAGGGGAAAAGAAGAAAAAAGAGAAAGAGAAGGAGTCAAATGAAAGAGAACAAAATAGAAGATACTTTCAGAAGTGTTTGAAGGAATGCTGCTAAGAAAGAATATTAAAAAGGCAATCTTTAAGAACAGAAAATTATGGGCTGGAGCGGTGGCTTGGCAGTTACGGTGCTTGTCTGGCATGCATGAGTACACAAGTTCAAACCCCAGCACCACGTACACAACGAAGTGTTGGAGAAACGAAAGTCACATGAAAAACTAAATAGAAATTGCTTCTCTCTTTCTCTCTCTCTGTCTCACTGTTCCTCTTTGGAAAAAAAAGAACAGAAAAATAATAAAAAGCTAATTTTTCACAAATCTTGAAAAGCAGTTATTTATTAAGAACACAAACCGTTCAGCCAGACTGAATGGATTCTGGATTTCGCTAATTCTGTGGTGTTAGGTAAGTTCTAAGGAGTTCAGTTTTCTCATCTGAAATGTGGAAAAAAGAGTAGCAACTTCACAGGTCTGTTGTGGGTATTAATATTGTATCACTAAAGTACTTAACGCATTACCTGGTACATGATTTTGAGTTCCATAAATGGAAGCTAGTTGTTACGGTTTTAATGTAAGGAGTCTCCCAAAAGCTGATGTGTGACAATTTGGGAAGGCTGAAGAAGGGAAATGACTGGGTTCTAAGAACCTTAACCCAATCAGTGAGATAAGCCCCTAAGGACTAACTGACATTTTAGGCTGGTAGGGTGTGGCTGGAGGAGATGGGCCATTGGGGCATGACTGGGGTATATATTTTGTATCTGGTGAGGAGATTTCTCTCTTTGTTCTGCTTCCCTATGTGACACTTTGAACTCCCAGCTCCCAGGAGCCATGCTTACTGCCATGATATTCAGCTTCACATGATGCCCCAAGGAAGAGAAAAACCGGCTTTCTCTGGATATAGACCTCTGAAGGAGTGAGTCCCTAAATAAACCCTTACCCTCCTAAAATTGTTCTTGTCAGGTCATTGGGTCACAGCAATGGAAAAGTTGACTAAAATACTGGCTTTATACTGTTTGATTTTACAAGTTACCTGAACCCAAGAAGACTGTTGTTTGGAATCAGAAGAAAAGCTGAAATGTAGGTCTTCTAAATTCCATTACTGTAATGTGACCAAGGACTGGGCAGCTGACACAGCTGATTGGACAATATCCATAAATGAAAAGCTCAGGAGAACTGAGTCCTGGTTTAATAATCTGCTAGCATCTGTTTAATCAGAAATCTTGATGACTCTCAGTGAAGATTGATTTTTGGTCCCCAGAAATAGGCTATTTGTGTCCTAACAAAAAACAAGCAGAATAGCAGGTCACTGTTGGTCAACAGGAGTAGGTAAGGAAAAATATACACATATCTGAGCAAAAGCAGCACAGACTTAAAGATTTAAAGAAATGTTCTTTGGAAAAAGCAATGAAAATGACTAAAAAGAATAGGAAGTGTACTGAAGCCCCTCCAAAAAAAGAACCAAATGGAACCTAGCTTCCTTCTTTGAACATTTTCTATTCTCTACTGTATGGAAAAGTAGGGAAATAAGAGCTAACATAGCTCATTCTGCCAGATCTTCTAAATGGTTGTGTGTTTTTTGTGTGCTTTTATTGTCACCTTTAATTCTTACCAGTTCTCTAGGATGGATTCTGTCACTATCTTTATTTTAGGTATTGTGAAATTAAAGCTCCAAGAGATTAAGATACTTTATGCAAGTCATCTAAGAGTCAGTGGTAGAGCTAGGGTATGAAATTAAGCAGGACTGCTCTAGTCTTCTACCCTAAACAACTAAGTACTCACTTCCGTATCCTAAATCATCTCAGTGATAAAGTTATGGAGTTAGTTGCTTAGTTTCTCCTCCTAAGTTTTTGATTCTCAATCAGGGAGAAGAACCATTTTGTCCATGCTCTTTCTAGGCAACTCAAGGTCAGAAGCTCTGACTAAAGATATCCCTCTAAGTTAGACCAACTCAACCCTAAGACTACAACCTGTTTTTCACTTTAGGTTCGTTCAGAAATACTTACCTGGACCTTTGATGATTTATGACTATAGATTTAAAGGTAGGGTTGGAAAATGATAAACCCTAATTAAAAGTAAGTGATTTGTAACCACCAAGCCAGAATTGTCCATTCTGGCACATTCCTGTACTCTCAGCTACTTTGCAGAGTGAGGTAGGAAGATTACTTGAGCCTGAGTTTGAGACTAGCTTGGGCAACATAGCAAGATTCCATTTAAAAACAACCAAAAAGCTGTGAGATTACAAAGCCTTCCATTTCTCATTTATACAACAGAGAGACTGGTAATGCCTTCTTCCTTGTCTCCCTTTGTTTATTTGGCTCACTCTCTTATTTCTTGATAAAGAATAAATATTTAAAAATAGTAAAATAAATTCTTAGAATCCAATAAATATTTAAAAATAAGTGCCCTCATCCCTATTACAGTACCTAGAATACTAGAGATAAACAGAAATGCTTGTTGACTCATTGGTTGGATGAATTAATGAGTGAAAATGATTAAAGAACTTTGAATGACATGCAAAAGTAATTATATATCAATTGTTGAAGGAATAGGCAGAGGAATCAATACTGCCAGAGCTATTGTTAATATAAAATAAAAAGTGTGTGAAGATGAAATGTTAGGACACATTGCCAAAGTCAGGGGAAAGCTGAAGCCAGGAATGGGTACCGATAGGGTGGAGACATAGTCCTGGATAGAGGAGGAGAATAACTGCATGACTACTCTTTACCTGCTATAATAATTGCTATAATAATATGGCTTTAATATGGCTCCCACAGATAACTCTTTTTTTTTTTTTTTTTTTTTTTGGTACTGGAGTTTAAAGCCTGAGGTTCGTTAACATTAAATTCCATTTCCAGACTTTTTTATTTTGAAAGAGTCTCAGTAAGTTGCTGAGGCTGGCTTTGAACTTTTGAGCCTCCTGCCTCAGCCACCCAAGTGCTGGGATTATAGACGTGCACCACTGCACTCACTAATCATCCTTAAGAGGTGTTCTGTGGACCATTTGTGACGGCCAAAGCAAGTGGAAATTTTACTCATGGCTTATTATGCTTCTTTCAAAGTTCCAGACCTATTTCCAAATCCCACTTGCAGTTGAGTTCCACAGTTCCTAAAAATCACAGAAGTGTTTTTCTTGCTGTAGCCCTCTCTAAAGGTCTCACACTGTCAGTGTTAGATAGGTTTTTTTCCTAATCCACTTTCCTTGGTGCAATGGCCAGATCCTTGTATAAACTCCTTCGCCATGGTCTACATTTACATTTAAATCTTGTGACTTTCTCTGCCATGACAGGTATGTTTACCACTTAGCCTTTCTATTGTAGAGATGGTTGCTAAAGGAAAAGATTCTGGTATTTTGCAGGCTCTCCAAAATATTTTTAAAAATATACAAGAGATTAAAAAATATGCCCTGACAAAATTTATAAAATAAGGTGTTGATTTGGTTTTACTCACAAGAGATATAAACTTAAGACCTTTCAGTCCAGAATATATTAAACTTCAAAGAAAAGAGGCTCCAGCTGTTCTTGTATCAATAAAAAGTTCTCTTTTGTTATTTTATCAGGCTAACTGCATATAATCAGTGATGATTTGATTCATTGTTTTTGTAAACTACAATTAAGTGTATCTGGAATTACCAAGACAAGCATCTAATCAGTCCAAGCAAGCCAGTGTTAGCAAGGTGGATGATAAAACTCCAGCCCAAGCATAAGAATAGCTCTTTTTAAAATTTAGAGTGCATGGGCTTTTGTTATTGGGTTAGGCTTTCTGAAATATTGAAAGTATCATGATTTAAGACTCAGATTTTTATGGTAGTCAAAGTTCAGTGTGAATAATGATTCTACCATTTAATATCTGTGGGACATTAGTAGAGATATTAAGCTCTCTAATATCAGTTTCCCCAGGTGTATAATCTAAAAAATAATACTATATAACTCACAAATTATTATGAAGGGGTAATAAATGCAAATGTTTAGTGTAGTGCTTCACAAATTTAGTAAATGTTGATTTCAGTATTTGTCTTCTCACCATTATCAACTCCACTATAATCATCATCATCATCATCATCTCATAGTCATCACTACTGGACATAAAAAGAGTAGCAGGGCTGGGGACTTTTGGTTGAGAGGCCTGGGAAATTCAGGTTGAGAACTTCTGGTTTAAATTGAATCTTTAAATGGAGTCTTTTGAATTTTCATTGAAGTTCCAACAGACATTTTCAACCATCAGAATGGACCTTCAATTCCTAGGGAATACTAACTTCCTTAAAGCTTACAGAATTATGTCAAGATCCTATTGATTGGATCCCTGATGTTACTGAAAAAGGAGATAGTTTTCCACGATTTTCAAACTCAATAGTCATTGGGTCTGGGAAGGAAAAATGTAGTGCTACAGTGGCTCAGATAAAACAGGATGAACAGACATGATTTCAAGTCACATTCCCTTTCCTACCTGAAAATGTCCATCAATTTGGGGACATGGTGTGATGGTGGATTAGTCATTGCAGATTCAAATATCATCCAATGGATTACTTACTGAATCATCAGGGCTCTCTGTATTTGGCAATGGCTCAGACTTTTGATGTATTTTACTATCTACTTAAAAGTAATTTGCCATTACCAAGCAGTAAAATTAGTTTTACTAAACAGAACAAAAGCAATGCTCAGCCCCTGCTTATCTAAATATAAGTTAGGGTGGGTTTTAGAATTGGAATGTTTGGCAATTTTCTCCCTAATCACCTACCAAGAGCTCCTTCCACCACCTCCCCATCTTCTCTAGCCAGCCTGTGCCTGAGTCATTGTAATGCCTCCTATTTTGGGGAATGATGGATGGTTCAACAAAATGAAACAAAAGACTAATAATTTTTAATGAGAATTTTTTTTTTGAAGAGAGAGAGGAAGAGAGTGAGATAGATAAAAAAAGAGAATCAACTTTATTTATTTTTCCATCTGGCCTTTGTTTCTTCAACACTTAGTTGTGTATATGGTGCTGGGGTTCAAACCTGGGTTCTTGCATGTGCCAGACAAGTGCTCCAACCACTTTGCCACCACTCCAGCTCTTTAGTAAGAAATTTTTAAGAGCCATGTCACAGTCTAATGTATTTAGGCCCATGAGTAGATTCAGTCAATGCTGGTAAGTTGCTTTAAAAGCAGATGGCACCATGGTTGTCCACAGAAAAGATAGGGAAGGCATTTAAGCTGAAAATTATTCCTTCCTAGAAATGTAAATAAAACAAATAAACAAACAAGTAAACAAACCCAACAGATAAGTGCTGGTAAGGCTGTGGAGAAAAGGAAACCCCTGCATACTACTGGTGGGAATGTGAAGTAGTATAGTCATTGTGGAAAGTAATATGGGGCTTCCTTGAAAAATTGAAAATAGCATTATCATATGATCCATCAATCCCACTACTGGGCATATATATCCAAATGAAGTGATGTGTTGAGACATCTTCACTCCCATGTTTTCTGCAGCATCTTCACAAAGCAAAATAAGGAAACAATCTAAGCATCCATCAACTGACGAATGGATAAAGAAAAGCTGATACATGTGTACAATGGAATAATACTCAGCCACATAAAGAATAGAATTTTGTCTTTCATGATAACATGGATGGAAATGGAAACCATCATGTTACTCAAAATAAGCCAGGAGGTGAAAGACAATTACCACACAATTTCCCTCATATGTGGAAGATTAGAAAGTTGATCTCTCAGATAGAAACTGAGGTAGAACCATGCTTTACTGAAGGATGGGAAGAGTAGTTAGAAGGGAGGTGTCACTCCCCGCAGGGTTCTGGAGCGGGGTGCGGGTGGAACGACCTCGGCAGACCTTAGCCGTTCCCCGGGGGCCAGCAGGACACTGGGAACCGGGC